>ML400238.1:69242-82934 GCA_005239525.1 Nicotiana knightiana | reverse complement strand
CCCAAGAGTTAAGATCGTGCTCTCTTCAATTCTTCTCTAATCTAAACACGGCTTTTCAAGCATATCATATATAGTAAATAGAACATAACTGCTGGCCAGACAATTAAGCAATTAATCACAGAATTAAATAAACAACTATATATTAGTGAATTGCAACCAAGGTTAACTCAACATTAAACAATAATATTTATGGCTAAATCACAACCCCAAAACAATGGGTTTTAGCCACTCATAATCGTAGTAATAATTTTCCAAATATTTTGCATAAAAATTACAAAGAAAAGATAAAGGGATGAAGAACTCAATGATTTTCTCCTCCAAAAGTTGTCCACGTGATGTTCTTGCCTCCAGTCGACAAAAACTCCCCTAAAATGGTATTTAATAATTATTTATATGTATAGGAAAGAGACCTAAACGGAATAATCAAGTCCAAAACCATATAAGAAACAAAATAGACTTTAAAAATCGAAATACGCACGCTACAGGCCTCACCTGGCGAGGCAAAACGCCTGGTCCACCACGCTGTACCCCTGGCGTCGCGAGCTCTGCAGCTCGCTTTCCGCTGTGCGCCGCGAAATCCTTAGCGAGCTTTAAAGCTTGCAACGCTTGATGCTGCTTCTGCTTCGTTCATTCCTGCTTAACAATTCCAATTCTTTTCTCATCTTCTTTGCTCATTTGTTCTTGTCTTTCTTTCTTTTTTTTTCTTCACTTGCAATTGTTTATTTCTTTTGTCTTCTTCTTCTCATTTGTTCTATCAATATATTTCTAATCATTATAATCATAAGTTTATTGTTTTAGTGCATGAATAACACTTTAAATATTTATCTTGCTCAAATTTCATTTTTAATGTACCTACACATAAAAATAAACTCAATTAAGCATAAATATAGTATAATTTAACATTAAAGCACCTAAATGTAAGGTGAGTAATGCACTAAAAATATATAATTATAACCAAACATCAATTTTGTAAATACCTAATTTTTGCATACTTTTAATACTAGTATTTTGATGATTTTAATTGTTTGTGCATTTTTATTTGCATTCCTTTATTAAAAATACCAAAATTATTTTTTACCTTTTATTTGTATATTTCAGCTTTGTATCTATAAATTATATACACCAAAAAGATTTTTCTTCTTCTTGTATGCTTCCTTTAGGACTAAATAAAATAATTAGGGGTTAAGAGTTTGGGCTATTGTATTTTTTAATTAAAATTAAGCCAAATTGGCCCAAAACCTGAGCCCAATTCGTCCATACCCAGTCCAATTGAGGGTTGGCCAAGCCTTGGTTCAAAACGGCGTAGTTTCATGATGAAACTACGTCGTTTCATCAAGTGAAACCAAGACTCAATCTGAGCCCTTCCTTATTCTTGATCCAATGGCCTAGATTTAATTTCACTTGGCATATAAACTAAGATCAGATTTTTGGCCATTTTAACCCAAAATCTAAACCCTAGCCCCCTCTCTCTTCTCTCACTCACCCTCTGCCACCGCCGTCCAAACACCACCAAAACTTCACCCCCCACTCGTCTCAACCCCCTCTCCATGAATCCCAACCCCAAATCCCCATAGCCCCTCTCAATCTCCATAGATCTACCTAAATCCGAAACCCTAGCCTTCTCTTCTTTTTGAAATTCGTCAAGGTTGAACCACCTTTACCCACCAACATATACATCAAAGGATAGAGTTCTTCAAGACCTACCCATTGATGTCAATTTCACCCCAAAAATCCGGCGACTACCCCACTGTCGCTGCCTCCGCCGCCGGCCAGCCACCTCCAGCGGCCACCCCACTGCCCGGCCGCCATTGTTACACCATCGTCACACCAAGTTCTATCTATTTCGGCATATTCAACCCAAAGACACCCGTTTCCTTTTGGCAGGACGCTGAGTTCAATAAAATTAGCGTCTGTCGAAATGAAACGAGCGTTTCAAGGTTGGACAGCAGCCAATTGGCATCCTCAAGTTCATCTCGTTGCTCTATTCATGTTCGAATGACCTCGATTGGTATAAAACCTCACTTCTTTTCTTTTATCTTTCTGAGTGTTTAATATTAATTTTACAGGTTTAATTTTATTAATGTTACTGCTATGTATGTACGGTTGTTTATTAGTCGTAAATTATTTTTGGTTCTTCAACCTAGCCGGTCGACTATTTGGTATGTGAATGTGAATCTCAATTGTTCGACCTAGCCGGTCGAGTAGTTCGTTGTTGTCTATTAATTCTGATTTTTTTTGTGTGTTGTTCTTCGACCTAGTCGGTTGATAATTAAGTCTTTATGTTGATTTCATGAAAACCAAAAAGATTAGTTGAATTGTTTATATAGTTAGTCGTATATTTTGTTGTTTTTAATCATAACAGTTTACCGATGTTTGTTAAATTCAGTTTCGGATTTTAGCTTGTGAAATTAAGTTGTTGTTCCATGTTAGTTTGCACAAGTCGAACTCATTCTAATCTAGTTAGTCTGAATACTTAGTTCGATTACATTTTGAGTCTTGTTTCTACTTTGCTAGTTCTTAGTTGGTTTAAGTTTGAGTATATAAGGTTGAATTTCAGTCATGTGTAGATAATAGCTGAATACTTGAGTTTAAAGTACATGGTTGTTGGGTATTTTACTGTTTACACATGCTGCTCTGTTTTGTGTCATTAATTTGGTGAAAAATGGACAGTTTTGGTACAAAAAGTTAGTCCTCACCAAAAATCTGTCCAAAAGAACTTATTTTTCCTACTTAAAGGATTCATTTTTTCACACTTGAAGAACATATTGAGAGTGACTTGAACACATATCTTCACACACTCCATAACACTTACACAGATCTTGGACTCTAAAAAAAAAGAACACATCTTTGAGAGAAAAAAATTAGCAACTAAAGCACCCTTTAGCAAGCTGAAATGATGAGCTTTGTGAGAAAATTTTAGAGTGCAAACCTTTAGAAAAGTACAAGTCTTCTTTAGAACTGGTTCTAGGTTTCTTGTCCAAGGTTTCCGGACGCTTTAAACACGAAACTACTGTTGTTTTCTGCTGTTGTTTGCTGCTGTTTTTTTTCTACTGAGCTTCATTTCTTCACTGCTGTATTTATTTTCTGCAAACCAGGTATTTTCTCAAACTTTGCAATGCAGATTTTTATATTCAACGGATGAGGATATGACTCTTTTTCAGCTCTATAGATATGTTTGATGTATGAATGTTCAGCATGTACATTTGTAAAATTTGGTTGGTCTTCCCTTTTTTTTCTTTACATATACACCTCAAATAACATTCTGTTAAGCTTACTTAGTTTAAGGAAAAGATTAAAGACCTCATTTTTTACCATGTTTGTTTAGTTTAGGATCTTTTATGTGAGTTACTTTCAAGGTTCATGTAATCATCTAGGAAAGACTTCTAGCTTCAAATGTTTTGATGCTTTAAATCATAGTAAAAAATAATGTTATAATATGGTTAGTCTCTTTAGCAATAAAGTATTATCGTTTGTTTAGTTTTTTTTTTATATTGAGTGGCGATTGTAATTATGAAAATGGATTCAAATGCTTAAGGTGTTTATGTTACTAATGAGTTTGTAGTCTGATTGTTGCCATGTTAGTGTAAGTGAGTAGAAATATTAGGTTAGTCCTTAAGAAATAAATTGATTTAGGAGGTAAAAGAGCAAAGATAATAATTAGCATGTGAGTTTCCTTTTACGAAAAACGATTTTAATTTGGACATCATTGTGATGAGCAATTTGGGCTTAGAAGCATACTTGTCACTTTGTGTTGTATTTGTCATTGAGGCTCTTAATCAACATGGGTTAAATAAGCTAAAATCTGTAGGCTCAATGACAATAGAAATAAGCGGTTTTTTTTTATTTTAAAAATCAATAATTTGTCTTTTGTTAAATAAAATAAGTGGCCTAAAACCATGAAGTTTAACATAAGTTTTTCCCGGGTTCAACGTCTTGCATTAGTTCAAAAATAATTTTCAATGATGTCATATTTTGTTCCCTTTTTTTTGGTCGAATAAGTAATATAAAAAAGAAAAAAGAAAAAGGGGTTTAAGCACTTTTTTTGTTATTAATTGGAACGATAGGCAAATAGTAGGTACGCTTTTATAATATTCAATAAATTAATCGAATAATCTCATACCTTATCCATTGATTTTAGTTAATTTATAATCTTGTAATTTCTCATAATCGCGGATTCGCTTGCGTAACGTGATATTAACTTTTAATAAGTTTAAAAAAAAATCGTCAAGTGTAGTAACTTTCTTTTTTAGAAAAAAGAAGAAGTAATAATGTGCTAATAATTCCCGTCATAACTGCGGATTCGCTTGCGTAGCGCTGTTATGATAAAATTAATAAATTTTGTTTCGATCACACATTCGCTTGCTTAATGTGGTTACGACATCTTATTATTCAAAATTTTCTTTATTTTTTCTAATAATCAAGAAATAAGGGTGGACAAGTAAAACATAGAAACTAATAAGCACAGTTTATTCAGAATTAATTCAAACCAAGTTTAAGTCGATAAAGCGACCGTGCTAGAACCACGAGAATCGGGGAATGCCTTATACCTTCTCCCCGGTCAACAGAATTTCTTACCCGAACTTTATTTTCGCAGACCAATAAAAAGAGAGTCAAACCTTCTTTTGACTAGGGATTCAAATAAATGGTGACTTGGAACACCGAAAAATCAACTCCAAGTGGCGACTCTGTAAATAAAATAATCCCTGCTCAAATTTGTCACTTTAATTGGAAAAACCCTTTAACTCACAATCCATAACATAACATACATCTTTTGGGGGGTAGAAAAGGGGTGTGACAGCTCTGGCGACTCTGCTGGGGACAACCGAATTCGAGCTTGTAAATGTTGACTTTTTATTTGGCTTCATTAATTTTGTATATATTGTGATTTATTTGTGCCTAATGTGCTACTTGTTCGCCTTTTACGGCTTTGATATTGTTGAACTGTACATATAAATTGTCTTCTCAAGCACCCCCTTTGAGTCTTCTTGAAGCCAAAAATTGGGCATTTGCTTGACATATCCCACTTTCTTTGAGATAGCTGAGGTGCTTATCACCCGGTGAAGAATTTTAGTCACACATATTTTAGGCGGGGGGCACCACCAGTTAAGCCGGAAAGCAATGCTACCGGTATACTGACCCTCCTCGGCTTGAGTTGTCCACTCGAGTAAGCCAGTTTAGATACATTCTCCACTAGTATTTAAACCTAAAAGAACAAACTTCATGCCGGATATCCCTAGTAGGTTCGCGTTATTTGCATCACGTGCATTTAACTTAGCGAAACTCGACACAGGGGTCGGGTCCGTATAAGACTGGTATCCTCTTTGAGACCATCATGTCCACTTTTGTGCTACTTGTCATATCATTTGGAAGGCTTGCTTGCGTTGTTGACCGGCTTTAGAAAATAGTTGANAAAAAAAAAAACATTCTCCTAGTTTAGTACAAATAATCTTTCTTTTACTAAGATTTTGTAGTAGTCTGACGTGAGGCGTAAAGGTTAATTTTATAAAAAGTCAAAACAGAAAAATACTCAGTTTCACCGAACTACGCGGGTCTGATTCTCACCGGATGTGAGATACGTAGGCAAACTTCATAAGTTCCGGCCCCCATTTTTTCAAAAATCCAAAAAAAATTCCTTTAATTCATTCTTTAGAAATCCCAAATAAAAATTTAAGCTCAAAAATATTTTCTTCCATTTTAAAAGAGAATAAAATCAAAATCCGAAAAAATATTTTTCTACCTTCTTTTTAGAAGTCTTTTTCCCAAAATTCAAACAAAACAAAAAAAAAAAGAATCAAAATTCAAAAAAAATATTTTCTTTCTTCTTTAGAAGTCTTTCTTTAAAAAAAAAAGAAAAAAAAAACATTTTGAAAAAAAAAACTAGAATCAAAAATCAAAAATATTTTTCATTCTTTCGGAAATTGAAACGAAAATTCAAAATTAAAAAAAAAAATTCTTTTTCTTTAGAAGTATTTCTTTCATAAATTCAAAATAAAGGTCCAAATACTCCCCCCAAAAAAGTTCCTTTTTTCTTTAAAAGTCTTTTTCGAAATTCAAAAAAAAAAAAAAAAATTGATATTCTTTGGTCACCTTTTACTGTTTGTCCTCGTATTCCGGCTGTTTTTCCAAGACAACGTTAAAATCTTCCTGGGAAGTACCGAAGGGCCATTTTTGTTAAAGTAGCCATTTTTAGTTTGTCCATTTCTTATTTTACCTTTTTTTATTTTTATTTTTGTCCTCATGCTTAGTCGTTTTACTGAGAAATCCTCTAAGCCTTTCGTGGAAGAATCAAAAGGCCATTTTTATCATAATAGTCGTTTCCCTACTTTTTGTGTCTGCTAAATTCAAAAATAGTAAATAGATCGAGTCCTAAATGACGTTTTTCTTTTTTCTTTTTAAATAAAAAGGATTAATCAGAATTTCATATAGCTTAGGAAAGTCCTGACCCTTTTTATCTTATTCTTAGGTTCACCATGAATTCTCCACAAAGAAGCAACCAAAAAAGGGTGAGGGACGAGACACCTCCCATGTTTTTGATAAGAGACAAGACCCCGAGTAGTCTCTGTAATTGGTGGGCTAGTTTTGCGACATGGGAACGGAATCAAGTATTCAAGCACCTTAAGTTCCTCACAAACATCATGGGGATTAAGCCTAACAGAGATTTAATCGAGGCTCTAGTAGGTTTTTGGGACCCCCTGAACAATGTCTTCAGGTTCAAAGACTGTGAAATGACGCCTACGTTGGAAGAATTAGGTGGATTTACCGGATTAGGGAGGGACCTTCGTGGGAAAAAACCTGCTGCTCCAAGAAAAATTGGTGTAAACAACTTTCTGAAAAAGTTATGCCTCCGTCGAATTCCAATGGGTTGCCTGGATGAAGGTTGGGTTCCGCTGGAATATTTCTATGACAGATTCGGGGACGAGAAAGGGTTTGAAAACTTCTTGGGCACATAATTCGTCAACCAATTGAGTTACGACGCATGGAGGGCGTTGAGAGTCTTCGCGTTCATGATATCATTTCTGGGGATCATAGTCTTTCCAGAGCGTGGTGGGCGAATCAGAATTCGATTAGCTGCGGTGGTATCGTTTTTGCAAAGTATCGAGGATCACACCATTCTTCCCATGATTCTGGGAGACATTTTTCGGGCTTTGACCCGCTGCCAAGAGGGTGAATATTACTTCGAGGGATGCAACATTCTACTGCAGATGTGGTTCATAGAGCACCTTTATCATCATCCAATAGTAATAAATTTCAATGACAGTTGGCTGAATTACATCGGATGTCACCCAGAGAGGGCCGCAAGTTGTAATCTTCCAGAGGGGGTGAGGGCTTGGCAGACATTGCTCGGTTCGTTGAGTGCTGATAGAATCACTTGGAACTATTATTGGTTCCCTTCTGCTAGGATCATGCATATGTCGACGTATCGTCCGTTCTTCATACTCATGGGTTTAAGATGTTTCCAACCCTATGCACCCCTACGCGTCATGCGCCATCTAGGGAGAGAGCAAAAGAGGCCCCCGACTGAGGACATGCGTCCGTTCATGTGGGAATTCGAGGTAGAGAAGCCCCCAAGGGAGTCATATGCACAAAAGGTCTGGTTTGGTAGTCGATTTTCTTATTTGGACGAGATGGTAGCTGATCGTGAACGTGGGGAGGTAAGCCTCACATACCTTGAGTGGTTTCACAACTAGGATATCCTGGAGAAAAGTCCAGAAAGATCCATACGTCATGCGACTGATTGGGAAGAGGAGATCGAGGCCAGAGTTAGAGAAACCAGAAGGGAAGTAACACTAGAGTTCCAATCCCGTATTGACATTTTACAAGAAGATAAAGGCATTTTGGAGACATCCATGGACATACAACAAGTTGATTTCGAGCTGGAAAAGGCTAAGTGGGCACAAGAGAGGCGAGCACTCAAAGCTCAAATTAGGCAGGAAAAAGTGATCACTACCGCTCAACAACAGGAAGAAAGAGAAGCTCAGTTCAAGGTGGTCCGTGATCATGAGCGCAGAGGTTTTGCTCCGTTAATACAAGGCTTGAAGGATCAGATAGGGGGAGTTGAGTCAAGAAAGGAGCGCCAGATGGCGGAGTTTGAAATAGAAAGACATGACTACCAAAGTATGATCAATCGGTTGGAGGGGGATTCACTGGAAATTCGGCACCAAATATATATGGCCTTGGAGAGCGAGCGTGACGCACTAGATCTAGCTGAGACTCGTGGTCAACAAANCGGAGTTTGAAATAGAAAGACATCACTACCAAAGTATGATCAATCGGTTGGAGGGGGAGTCACTGGAAATTCGGCGCCAAAGAGATATGGCCTTGGAGCGCGAGCGTGATGCACTGGATCTAGCTGAGACCCGTGGTCAACAAAATCAAGAGTTTCACTTGGCTCAGGAACACATTAAGGGAAAGATCCTCGAGGTAGCCACATATACCTCCCGAGCTTGCAGGAGTTGTCAGGGAATGACGCCCGAACGATTTGCTGAAGTATCATTGAACGTCGCTCGTCACATATCTGCAGATTTAGAGAAGATATACCGCGATGTTGGGGGTCAACCGCAGGAATAAGCTCCATGACTACAATAATTCTGGTGGATTCTCTTGAAGAATTTTGGATCTTCTTTTAGCTGGCAGATCATTTTGACTGTTCCTTTGTGGTTTTTGAGTATGTATTGGTCTTTTGTTGTTTTGAGTCTTGTTATTTTGCCCTTTGTCTTAAAAAGTCTGTTTGAGTCAAGTCTGGTCATGTTTAAAAAGTTATCTTTATATAATTCTTGTTATTGAGTCTTGTATCAAAAAATAAAAATCAATGAAAAAGATTTTATTTTGAAAAAAAATTCAAAAAAAAAGAACCAAAAAATGTTTGTTTTGTATAAAAAATAAAAAAAAAGAGAAGAAAAAGAGAGTCGTGTCCCTGAACTACGTAATGATCTGATTCATGCGGCGACATGATACGTAAGCAACCTCTAAAAGGTTCGATCAAAATATTTCAATAACTCTAAAATGAGGGAACAAAAATAGGCAGGTGAAAAGAAAAGCGAAAAAATGAGAAAGAGAAGAAAAAAAAAAAGAGAAGAGAAAAGGAAAATTTGAGAGCACCAATAAGCAGCAGCCTCATAAGCCGGGATGAAACATGAAGCCTTCCAAAAGCATGTTAGAAATGATGACAATGTTAGGAACCTGGCATATTATGTGTGATTCATATGTGTAAAATGCTTAACCTTAACATGTTTGTTGCAATTTTAGTCAGTAAGCTTAAAGTGGTTGGTTTGTGGTAAAACTGGCAACACATTATTACTTCACCAGATTTAAAGGGAAGGTACCAATGGCTAATAATGATGAAATCGAGTTGGTCAGTGACGACCCCCATGGCAAGTCAGTTGAGCAAGAGTCGGAGGAAATGAGAAGATTAAAACAACAACTGTCGGATGTATATCAAGCTTGGGTCTCAGGTCAGCCTCCACCTCAGGTTCCCTCAGAAGGAACTTCCACCGTACCCCTGGCTACTCAACCACCGCTCCATGTAACAAGTGATCACATTATACCACCGGGGTACGTGCCAAACTACAACATCCATGCCGCCCCTGGTACCTCTAATGTGCGACCTCCAGCCGCACCAGTCAGGAACACCCCTCTTGTCGTGTCTGGCGCACCGGTATATACAGTCCCGCCACCACCACCTGTGACGAGGACAAACAACGAGCCACCATCTCATGCTTATGATGGACAATACTACTCTCCAAATATGGCTTTCAGGGTCTCGGCTCCATACAACCAGACTCCTCAGTACGAGTCCCCGGTGGAAAATGAAAAGCCTACCCAGACAGTTGAGCCAGATGAGATGGCCAGGAAGATGAAAAGTCTTGAACAAAACATAAAGAGCATGCAAGGACTAGGCGGTCACAAAAGTGTATCTTTCAGTGATCTATGCATGTTCCCTCACATTCATTTTCCGCCAGGGTTCAAGACCCCAAAATTTGAGAAGTATGATGGACACGGCGACCCCATCGCCCACTTGAAAAGGTACTGCAACCAGCTGAGGGGTGCAGGTGGAAAAGAAGAATTGCTGATGGCTTATTTTGGGGAAAGTCTTGCGGGGGTAGCCTCAGAATGGTTCATCGACCAAGATATCTCTCGCTGGCATGTCTGGGACGACATGGCCCATGCCTTCATCAAACAATTCCAGTACAACATAGATATTGCACCAGATCGTAATTCCTTGTCTAATATGAAGAAGAAGCCGACTAAAAGCTTTAGGGAGTATGCAATCAAGTGGAGGGAGCAAGCAGCTAGAGTCAAGCCACCCATGGATAACCATGAGTTTATCGCTGTTTTTCTAGAGGCCCAAGAGCCTGATTACTTTCAGAACATGATGTCCCCGATGGGTAGACCTTTTGCAGAGGCAATCAAAATAGGGGAAATGGTCGAAAATGGCCTCAAGACTGGCAGAATTGTAAGTCAAGCTGCTCTCAAAGCCACTACTCAAGCTATCCAAAATGGGTCGGGAAGTTTCGCAAATAAAAAGAAGAGAGATGAGGAGTCCATGATGACTTCGGGATCCAAGGAAGTTCAAAGGGGGGCACCACACCCTTATGTGCAAGTTCAGCAGGGGAAATCCAGCTACCCTCGACATTATTATCCTCCGCCAAATCCTCAATACTCTGTGGGCCCACCACAGTACACAGTGTTCAATGCTCAGTCTTATGCTCGGCCTCCCAACCAGCAAATACGGGCACCAGCTCCAAGGATCCTTCGATCTCAACAGCAAAATTTTTGGGCGCCCTACAATGCTCATCCCAGGTAGGATTATGGTCGAGAGCAAAGGCCGGCAGAAAAATTCACCCCATTGGCTGAATCATAATCTAGTTTATTCCAGAAGCTAAAGCAAATAGGCGTGATCGGGCCCATCGCTCCCCACCATATGCATCCTGATTCACATAGATTTCAAGAAAATGCTAGATGTGAATATCATTCAGAGGCCTCGGGGCATAGCACTGATGACTGCTGGACTCTGAAAAGAGCCATAGAAAGACTAATTGCTGAAAAACTGATTGTGGTGACAAATGACGAGGACCCTCCTAATGTGACCAACAACCCCTTGCCAGTACACAATGATGTTCACTTTGTGGGAATGATTGGCCGAGATCAAGAATACAAGCCGGCTGGTCGAGTAGAAATGACATCAGGATAAGTCCAAGCCGAGATGTGCCATTGATTGTGAAAGGCGCCCAGAGCTCAGAGAAGGCAACTTTAGTTGGTCCAATAATCTCGATGTTGGAAGTTCTCTCCACTGTTACCTGCCCAAGGTTATATGTCCTTGGAGGCCACCCCATCACAAGGCAGAACCAGGCGGTACGAAGGGTACAACTAAGCCAATCATAATCAAACCTGTCGTGCAACCCCTTGTGACAAACACGAAGACCATTCCTTGGAACTACAACAAAACTGTGATGACTTACAAAGGCAAGGAAAACATAGAAGAAGTGGGGAAAACTGGAGGTTTGACTCAATCGAGAAGGTGCTACTCTCCAGAAGATTTGAGAAAGGCCAAGCAAATCAGAGAAGGACAATTTCCAATAAAGAAACCAGTCACTGAAGAAGAGGCCGAAGAGTTTTTGAAGAAGATGAAAGTTCAGGATTACTCAATCGTTGACCAACTGAGAAAGACTCCTGCCCAAATTTCTCTACTATCTCTGCTCATACATTCAAAAGAGCATGCTCATGTGCTAATCAAGATCCTGAATGAGGCACATGTCTCAGAGAAGACCACATCGAATCAGTTAGAGAAGATGGCTAACAGATTTTTTGAGGTGAACAGAATCACCTTTACTGATGATGAACTCCCCGAAGAAGGAGCCGGGCACAATAGGGCTTTGCACTTGATTGTTAAATGTGAGGGGCACTACGTGAAGCGAGTCATGGTTGATGGAGGCTCAAGCGTAGATGTATGCCCTATGTCCACCTTGCAAAGCATGAAGATCGATACGGACAGAATCCGACCCAGCAACGTCCGTATCCGCGCTTTTGATGGCTCGGTGAGAGATACCATTGGGGAGATCAACCTCACCATGATGATTGGGCCGGTTGACTTCGAAATTGTCTTCCAAGTAGTGGACATAGACACTTCTTATAACTTTCTTCTTGGAAGGCCATGGATCCATACGGCCCGGGCTGTACCATCCACTTTGCATCAAATGCTCAAATTCGAACATGACAAGCAAGAAATTATTGTTCACGGGGAAGACGTGTCGTCCGTTTATAAAGACCCGTTAATCCCCTGTATTGAGGCCAAGGAAGGGTAAGAATCCATTGTTTACCAGGCTTTTGAAGTGGTTGTTGCGGACCATGTTGAGGAAGGAAGGCCCATTCTGCATCCTCGTCTTTCCGCCACATCTGTAATGGTAGCGGCACTCATGCTGAGACAATGTTATGAGCCAGGAAAAGGCTTGGGGGCATCATTACAAANGCACTCATGCTGAGACAAGGTTATGAGCCAGGAAAAGGCTTGGGGGCATCATTGCAAGGAATTTCGGAGCCCATTTCTCCGTTCAGGAACCAGGGTAATTTTGGTTTAGGCTTCAGGCCGACACAAGAAGATGAAGACAAAGCCAAACACTGCAAAAAGCACGTATGGGTCTTGCAACAACCAATCCCTCACATTTTCGACACTTTTGTCGAGCTGCGACTCCAAGAAGGTCAACATTCCTCGGCGTAGGCAAATATTGATGAAATTTGCCATGGATTCAGCCAGATGTTTTCTGAAGTGAATATGATCCAGGCAGGTGAAGGCACTAGTCGTGCCGATGTGCAACTAATTGTCCCAGATACCATGCTCAACAATTGGGAAGCAACTCATCTCCCCACAAGGAAGGGGTCTTGGTAGTTTGCTTTTGCAGTTTCTTTTATTATTTTGGGTTGCTTTCAGGGTTGTAATCCAAACATCTCATTATGATTATTTTGTTTTGATGTTAACCCTTCTATCCTTTCGAATTCAATGAAATGCAGTTCAATTTCGTATTAAAATNGACCCTGTAACAATAAGTGCCCCATGGAGTGGTGAAAGCGGTCTTTTCTGCGTCGTCTTCATCCATTAGAATCTGGTGGTACCCAGCATAGCAATCCACGAACGATTGTATCTCATGCTTTGCGCAATTATCTACAAGGATGTGGATGTTTGGCAAGGGAAAATTATCCTTCGGACTTGCCTTGTTCAGGTCCCTGTAGTCAACACAAACTCTAGTTTTTCCATCCTTCTTTGGAACGGGCACAACATTTGCCACCCAGGTGGTGTATCGGACAGCTCTGACCACGTTGGCGCTCAACTGCTTCATTATTTCCTCTTTGATTTTGTCGCTCATGTCCGTTTTAAATTTTCGTTGCTTTTGTTGGATTGGTGGAAAATCAGGATACGTGGGAAGCTTATGAACCACTAGGTCAGCACTTAAACCCGGCATATCATCATATGACCAAGCAAACACATCTCTGTATTCAAATAAGAGTTGAATCAAGGAATCTCTGGTTTTTTGTTCAGTGTGAATGCTTATCTTTGTTTCTCTAACTTCTTCGTGACCCCCGATATTAATGGACTTAGTTTCATTGAGGTTGGGCTTAGGCTTATTTTCAAATTGTTCCAAAGAAGGATGGAAAAACTAGAGTCTGTGTTGACTACAGGGACCTGAACAAGGCAATTCA
>ML400238.1:35000-66172 GCA_005239525.1 Nicotiana knightiana | reverse complement strand
CAAAAGCGAAGCAAACAAATGGCTGCAAAACTGGCTACAGTTTCCCCGTAATATCGAGCACAATTTGGGGCATATACGGCATTGACGAAGGCACGAATCCGTCTGTGATCTCATTTGAGAAGGCGAACAAAGTGTGTCAAAGAAACTGAAAAGGTTGCCTAAGAAAGACCTCTTCATGAGAAAAGTTGATAAGCACTGCATACACAAACTGATACTAGGTGCAAGACAACTGAGTTTGATTTTTAAAGAAAATTGCATTGCCTCGGAGAAAAAGGTCGCAATAACAAGGACGACTGGGTATGAAACAGTTGGGGGCAACATTGGAAAGCCAAGGTCTCCAGAAAATGATAGAGTATCCGAGAACCTCGGTACCATACTGATAGAATCAGCTCTTCAGCTGCGGAGAGGCCGTGAAGTCAAAACCACAATAGGCACCAAGGCCATAAACCAACCACCACTTTGAAAACTCATAAATTTTTCTTTGTTTGAAGCAGGAACAAAGCAGTGCAGAATGGCAGTTCTTAAAGGACGAATGTCACCAAACGTAAGCTCCTTAAAATCTCCATTTTTCTTTTATTTTTTAGCATGTAGAACTACTATTCATACCTCCTAGTTTACTAGCTTAATTCAGGTAGAACCATTTCACCGAGGGGGATCCAACTCGTAGTTCCGGGTAGAAGTACTCTTCGCTCATGTTGTTTTACATAGCTTAACCCAGGTAGAACCATTTCGCCTAGGGGGATCCAGCTCATAGTTCCGGGTAGAAGTACTCTTTGCTCACGTTGTTTTATGTAGCTTAACCCAGTTAGAACCATTTCACCTAGGGGATCCAGCTCATAGTTCTGGGTAGAAGGACTCTTCGCTCAGGTCATTTTACATAGCTTAACCCAGGTAGAACTATTTTGCCTATAGGAATTCAACGCTTTATCAGTAACACAAGGTACAAACCCCTGGTTACATTTCCTTCCAGTAATACAGGGTGCCAACCCCTGGTTACATTTCCTTCCAGTAATACAGGGCGCCAACCCCTGGTTACATTTCTTCCAGTAATACAGGGTGCCAGACCCTGGTTACATTCCTTCCAGTAATACAGGGTGCCAACCCCTGGTTACATTTCTTCCAGTAATACAGGGTACCAACCCTTGGTTACATTCTTCTTCAGTGATACAGGGTACCAACCCCCGATTACATTTCCTCTCCAGTAATACAGGGTGTCTACCCCTGGTTACAGTCATTGCGGGTAATACAGGGTTCCAACCCTTGGTTACATCCATTTCTTGGTAATACAGGGTACCAACCCCTGGTTACACTCCTTTCCAATAATACATGGTACCAACCCCTAGTTACATTCTTCTTCAGGGATACAAGGTACCAACCCCTGGTTACATCCATTTCCAATAATACAGGGCACCAACCCCTGGTTACATTCCTCTCCAGTAATACAGGGTGCCAACCCCTGGTTACGTTTTCTTTCCAGTAGTACAGGGTTCCAACTCCTGGTTACATTCCTTTCAGTAATACAGGGTACCAACCCCTAGTTACATTCCTTCCTAATAATACAGGGTACCAACCCCTGGTTACATTTTCTTCCTAGTAATACAGGGTACCAACCCCTGGTTACATTCATTACCAGTAATACAGGGTATCAACCCCTGGTTGCATTTCCTTCCAGTAATACAGGGTACTAACCCCTGGTTACATTCATTACCAGTAATACAGGGTATCAACCCCTGGTTGCATTTCCTTCCAGTAATACAGGGTACTAACCCCTGGTTACATTCCTTCCCGGCGATACAGGGGGCCAACCCCTAGTTACTTTCCCTTTCAGTAATACAGGGTGCCAACCCCTGGTTACCTATCATTTGGGTAATGTAAGGTACGTAATCCCTCGTTACAAATTTTTATCTCTTTTAGTTTGTTTATACTACTATTTCTGTGTGCCTTTCAATAAATTAGATAGTTTATAGCTTTCTCTGATAACTCATAAAATTTTCCTAGTTCAAACTGGGGCAGAAAAATTTTGTTCGTTTTGTTCGTCTTTGATGGCTTTTCAGGCCCCGCCGTAGAGCACAGGTGATGGTTAAAGCTTACGATTTCAGTGTCTCATCAGAAGAAAGAAGTCCTTTCGATCACAAGATGGTTGGAGTTAGCATTGACAATGTGTCTGCAACCCAGTTTCTCAAGATTCATCTTCTCAAATTTTGATCTAGAAAGCAGCAATCGAGTTGAGTCATAATCTTTTCTTCAAAGAGCATCAAGATCCAATCTAAGGTCAACACGAGCGAGCAAGTCAAAAATCAAGATTTGACCCCATAAGCCACATAGATAGGAATTTTGTAACTCTTAGTTTGCAGACATACGTAGTTCTCTTCTCTTTTCCTTTAATGTAAGCAACAAGTAACAGTAACAACGACATCAACAGCAACAACAACAACAATTTTAAATCCAGTGTCTGGTAGTCCCAGCTACCAAACTTTCCCAGAACTACACTAACTTGATTCCTTTATAGCCAAGGATAAGTAGGCAACCTCGGAAGCAAGGTTCGGTCACCTTTTTCAAAATGCTTCATTGTAGTGATGTGTGAGCAAAAATTAGTCATGGATTCACTTTTCTTTGCACGAAAACTCTTCATGTTCTCGAGCAAAGAGGTGCAGCTGTGAATACCTAATTTTTGCATACTTTTAATACTAGTATTTGGATGATTTTAATTTTTTGTGCATTTTTATTTGCATTCTTTTATTAAAAATACCAAAAATATTTTTTTACCTTTTATTTGTATATTTTAGTTTTTTATCTATAAATTATATACACCAAAAAGATTTTTCTTCTACTTGTATACTTCCTTTAGGACTAAATAAAATAATTAGGGGTTAAGAGTTTGGGATATTGTATTTTTTAATTAAAATTGAGCCAAATTGGCCCAAAAACTGAGCCCAATTCGTCCATACCCAGTCCAATTGAGGGTTGACCAATCCTTGGTTCAAAACGGCGTAGTTTCATGATGAAACTACGTCGTTTCATCAAGTAAAACCAAGACTCAATCTGAGCCCTTCCTTATTCTTGATCCAATGGCCTAGATTTAATTTTACTTGGCATATAGAAACCTTCTAAGATCAGATTTTTGGCCATTTTAACCAAAAATCTAAACCCTAGCCCCCTCTCTCTCTTCTCTCACTCACCTTTTACCGCCGCCGCCCCTCTCCATGGCAGCACCACTGCCTGCCGCCGTCCAAACACCACCAAAACTTCACCCCCACTCGCCTCAACCCCCTCTCCATGAATCCGAACCCCAAATATCCATAGCCCCTCTTAATCTCTATAGATCTACCTAAATCCGAAACCCTAGCCTTCTCTTCTTTTTGAAATTCGTCAAGGTTGAACCACCTTTACCCCCACAACACATACATCAACGGATGGAGTTCTTCAAGACCTACCCATTGATGTCAATTTCACCCCAAAAATCCGGCGACTACCTCACTGCCGCCACCTCCGCCGATGGCCAGCCACCTCCAGCTGCCACCCCACTGCCCGGCCTCCATTGTTACACCATCGTCGCACCAAGTTCTATCTATTTCAGCATATTCAACCCAAAGACACCCGTTTTCTTTTGGCACGAAGCTGAGTTCAATAAAATTAGCGTCTGTCGAAATGAAACGAGCGTTTCAAGGTTGGACAGCAGCCAATTGGCATCCTAAAGTTCATCTCATTGCTTGATTCGTGGTCGAATGACCTCGATTGGTATAAAACCTCACTTCTTTTCTTTTATTTTTCTGATGTTTCGCTTTTGTGTTTAGTATTAGTTTTACAAGTTTAATTTTATTAATGTTACTGCTATGTATGTACGGTTGTTTATTAGTCGTAAATTATTTTTAGTTCTTCGACCTAGCCGGTCGACTATTTGGTGTGTGAATGTGAATCTCAGTTGTTCGACCTAGCCGATCGAGTAGTTCGTTGTTGTCTATTAATTCTGATTTTTTTTGTGTGTTGTTCTTCGACCTAGTCGGTTGATAATTAAGTCTTTATGTTGATTTCATGAAAACCAAAAAGATTAGTTGAATTGTTTATATAGTTAGTCGTATATTTTGTTGTTTTTAATCGTAACAGTTTAGCGATGTTTGTTAAATTCAGTTTCGGGTTTTAGCTTGTGAAATTCAGTTGTTGTTCCATGTTAGTTTGCACAAGTCGAACTCATTCTAATCTAGTTAGTCTGAATACTTAGTTCGATTACATTTTGAGTCTTGTTTCTACTTTGCTAGTTCTTAGTTGGTTTAAGTTTGAGTATATAAGATTGAATTTCAGTCCTGTGTAGATAATAGCTGAATACTTGAGTTTAAAGTATATGGTTGTTGGATATTTTATTGTTGACACATGTTGCTCTGTTTTGTGTCATTAATTTGGTGAAAAATGTACTGTTTTGGCACAAAAAAGTTAGTCCTTTTGGACAGATTTTTGGTGAACCAAAATCTGTCCAAAAAAACTTATTTTTCCTACTTAAAGGGTTCATTTTTCACACTTGAAGAACATATTGAGAGTGACTTGAACACATATCTTCACACACTCCATAACACTTACACAAATCTTGGACTCTAAAAAAAAGAATACATCTTTGAGAGAAAAAAAAATCAGCAACTAAAGCACCCTTTAGCAAGCTGAAATGGTGAGCTTTGTGAGAAAATTTTAGAGTGCAAACCTTTAGAAAAGTACAGGTCTTCTTTAGAACTGGTTCTAAGTTTCTTCTCCAAGGTTTTCAGGCTCTTTAAACACGAAACTGCTGCTGTTTTCTACTGTTGTTTGCTGCTATTTTTTTTCTACTGAGCTTCATTTCTTCACTACTGTATATATTTTCTGCAAACTAGGTATTTTCTCAAACTTTGCAATGCAGATTTTTATATTTAACGGATGAGAATATGGCTCTTTTTCAGCTCTATAGATATGTTTGATGTATGAATGTTCATCATGTACACTTGTAATATTTGGTTGATCTTCCCTTTTTTTCTTTACATATACAACTCAAATAACATTTTGTTAAGCTTACTTAGTTTAAGGAAAAGATTAAAGACCTCATTTTTTACCATGTTTGTTTAGTTTAGGATCTTTTATGTGAGTTACTTTCAAGGTTCATGTAATCATCTAGGAAAGACTTCTAGCTTCAAATGTTTTGATGCTTTAAATCATAGTAAAAAATAATGTTATCATATGGTTAGTCTCTTTAGCATTAAAGTATTATCGTTTGTTTAGTTTTTTTTTTTTTATATTGAGTGGCGATTGTAATTATGAAAATGAGTTCAAATGCTTAAGGTGTTTATGTTACTAATGAGTTTGTAGTCTGTTGCCATGTTAGTGTAAGTGAGTAGAAATATTAGGTTAGTCCTTAAGAAATAAATTGATTTAGGAGGAAAAAGAGCAAAGATAATAATTAGCATGTGAGTTTCCTTTTACGAAAAATGATTTTAATTTGGACATCATTGTGATGAGCAATTTGGGCTTAGAAGCATACTTGTCACTTTGTGTTGTATTTGTCATTGAGGCTCTTAATCAACATGGGTTAAACAAGCTAAAATCTGTAGGCTCAATGACAATAGAAGTAAGCGGGCTTTTTTTTTTTTTTAAAATCAATAATTTGTCTTTTGTTAAATAAAATAAGTGGCCTAAAACCATGAAGTTTAACATAAGTTTTTCCCGGGTTCAACGTCTTGCATTAGTTAAAAAATAATTTTCAATGATGTCATATTTTGTTCCCTTTTTTTTGGTCGAATAAGTAATATAAAAAAGAAAAAAGAAAAAAGGGGTTTAAGCACTTTTTTTTGTTATTAATTGGAACGCTAGGCAAATAGTAGGTACGCTTTAATAATATTCAATAAATTAATCGAATAATCTCATACCTTATCCATTGATTTTAGTTAATTTATAATCTTGTTATTTCTCATAATCGCGGATTCACTTATGTAACACGATAGTAACTTTTAATAAGTTTAAAAAAAAATCGTCAAGTGTAGTAACTTTCTTTTTTAGAAAAAAAAAGTAATAATGTGCTAATAATTTCTTTCATAACTGCGGATTCTCTTGCGTAGCGCTGTTATGATAAAATTAATAAATTTCTTTTCGATCACACATTCGCTTGCGTAGTGTGGTTACGACATCTTATTATTTAAAATTTTCTTTATTTTTTCTAATAATCAAGAAATAAGGGCGATCAAGTAAAACATAGAAACTAATAAAGCACAGTTTATACAGAATTAATTCAAGCCAAGTTTAAGTCGATAAAGCGACAGTGCTAGAACCACGGGACTAGGGGAATGCCTTATACCTTCTCCCCGGTCAACAGAATTTCTTACCCGAACTTTATTTTTGCAGACCAATAAAAAGAGAGTCAAACCTTCTTTTGACTAGATATTCAATAAATGGTGACTTGGAACACCGAAAAATCAACTCCAAGTGGCAACTCTGTAAATAAAATAATCTCTGCTCAAATTTCTCACTTTAATTGGAAAAACCCTTTAACCCACAATCCATAAAATAACATATATCTTTTGGGGGGTAGAAAAGGGGTGTGACAAATTTACTTATAAAAAATTTAGCAAAGTAAGATTGAAATGGTTTTCATATAATAAAAAAACCCGAAAAATCTGAAAACTACGACAAAACCGAACCAATCCAAATCGATATAGTTGGTTTGATTTGGTTTGATTTTGATAAAAATCAAACCAACTCGGTCCATACACACCGCTAGATATGAGATATAAAATAGGAGAACAAGTTAATTGCAAGGAGAACATCAATCCGGCGAAATACAAACTAATTCAAAATAAAATACCAAATAGAGCAAATTAAAAATTAAAAATTTAGGCTTCTGTTATTTACTCCCTCCGGTCACTTTTATTTGGCACGTTTTGACTTTTCACGCCCCTTAAGAAATAATAAATGAAGTGCGTAATTTATCATGTTACCCACATTAATTAATGCATATTTTATTGGATTTGAGAAAATGATTTGAAATGGTAATAAATATTGTGGGTAAAATATGAGTTTTTTTTTTTTTCTTTTGATATGGGTAAAGTGACAAGTAAAATGAACATCTATTTTTAATATGCCAAGTAAAAGTGACCGGAGTGAGTAATTCGAATCGTCAACTTCCTTAACCAAAACAACCTTATAGTAAGTTATTTTTCAGTTGTAAATATTCACTTCATCTAATAGAAATACTAAAGCCTAATTCATCATCACTCAGATTTTGTTTTAAATTTTCTTTACCTTTTCCTTTCTATTTTTTTTTGGTTGGAAGTCCTTGAAATTATGGAAATTGGAGAGCAAGAAAAATCAAACTTTTGAATTCTCTAGAAATGCGGTGGACCAACGGAAATAGTGAATTAATCAAAAACATATAGCTCTCCAATCTTGTGATCCTACAAGTCCCAACTCCTAACTGGACTATGGTCGGAATTTCCTCATTCTTACGCTCTTAATTAGAGATTTTTTTGCATGAAAATGAAAGTTTATTAGTAATAGAGAACGATTTATCTCCTTAACAGAATATACAGCATAAGTTTTGATTAATCGGGTTAATAAATTACAATTATTGATCATTAAATATAATAAATTATAAAAAGGGACGGGCTTTAATACAATATTCTAGACGTATTTGGCTTCAATTCAATGAAAGAATTGCAGACTTCAATAAAAAATAAAGAGTAAGTTGTGATGTGTGTCCAGAAGTCTCCAAGTGGGAAATGTAAAGCTAGAGAATTGAATTCTAGCTAGATTTTCTAGAGCCTTCTACTATTGATTGATTCGAGATCAACTCTAGCCTTCCAACAACAGTTGTCATGTTTGATTTTTGCTGCTCATTTACTGCACTCACGCTAAAGGTGCAACTTCATAAAACATTATTTTTACCAACCAAAACCAGCTCATGACTTGCTAGGTAGGAGTATCTGTTTTGAAGTGATCAATTCCATATATAGATTGCGTACAAGGTAAGATAAAGTCTACGTACACACTATTCTCACACTATTCTACGTACACATTATCCCATAAATTTTTATTATGTCGGATTTATTTAACGAGATAAATTCTAATTTTGATGCGATATCCTCGCTATCTCATTAACTTTTCATTATCTTTAATATAATGTATAAGTTAAAAATCAACGAAACTTGTGTTTGGTCGAACACAATCAAATAAAATGAAACGAATAATACATTCTCTAAATATCTATTAATTATATAGTATTAAACAATATATTAATAAATTATTTTTTCTTAATGTAACTTGAAAAACTCACTCATACAAATTTTAGATCGCATTGCGATTTTAATCTAAACCTTGCCTTGTACATTAATTGCTTGGTTGCTACTCACTGAAAAACTGAAATGGAGCATGCATTATTATAAATATCAAATAAAGCCGTCGTTGTCTTAGTTTGAAAGAAGAAAAGCGACAAGTAACTACTCAGCCCATGCAGTTGTGGGGATTGTTGATTTTAGACACGCCACGCAAAATTAGTTACTTCCCATTAATTACTATTTGGTGTTTTTTTTTTCTTAATTAAAATCATCATTATTGCCAGAAGGCTTGTTCACCAAGCAACCATGCACCTTTGTTTTTTTCCTAAAAATAAAACGAAGAGCCTTAATTACTGCTTCTTTCCTCCCTTATATTAGTCCCTATATATAAATGTCCGTCGTCTATCACCTTCAAAATTTCAAGCAAATAAACTAAATTCTGTTTAATTTCCGGATGGGGGTATTTAACGTTGCACATACTATTGTTGTTGAAGCCAACAAATTACAACAGAATGATGAGAGCGGAAAGCAGGAAGAAGCTATGGAGAAGAGTAGTCATGTTGGTAATGGTATGGGGTTCCAAATGCCACTACATTATCCAAGATACACAAAAGCTGATTACCAGAATATGGAGGAATGGAAACTCGACGCACTTCTCACAGAATATGGACTTGTTTCTCAGGGGACAGTTGACGAGAAGAGGAAATTTGCCATGGGAGCATTTTTATGGCCCCATCAACTCTAACTTCTACACTTGTCCCAATTGAGAGAGCTCAACCTGAATCTTCTGTTTTCCTTATTATAATATATAGCCGACTCCGATCCAATGTTTGGGATTAAAGCTGTTACTGTCCCTTAGGATTATTCTGTTTATGAAAAGCCTTCTTAATTCTTATGCGCGTTTATAGAGTCTTCCTTCTTCAAATATCTCGTAATACAAACATTGGAATATCATTCTAGTTTTTACCTTGAGGACATTTCGATAAATACTAAGTAAACATATTTTCTGTTAGCGTAGATAGTTTGCACAGTTTTGGCTTTTGAGGACATTGTCAACACTAACGCCAAAACTGTGTAAACTATTATGAGGGCCCAGTTCATTTTGACACGTCAACACTTATATATGAGGCTGTAACGTGCTCCCTTACTGAACAAGTACATAACTTTTTTCGGCTATAGGTTAAAACATAAAATTTACACTGTGGATCTGTATAACTTAAACACGTTATATTTTTGGGAGAGGGTGTGAGGTGCAATTAGATTATACGTAGTACTATTATTTTCTGCTTTTAATTAATTCATGATGAGTGTGCTAAGAAAGAAAATAAAATTTCAGTTACTCCCTTTTTTTTTTTTGGTTTTCCATTCCACCGGTGCCTGATCCAACTAAATCCGCATTCGTATTAGGAAGTCTCACATTAAAGGATAAATTAAAACGCTTCCTAATAGAGGCGACTCTATACCCAAGACTCAAATCTAAGGGGTTAAGAATGGAAGATGGTTATTTGATGGTGGGTAAATGTTGAAGTAAGTCCAAGTTGCCAAGGGCAATGGAGGAAGATATGGGTTGTATCTTCTGTGTGGTGATGACATATGGGACATGGGGTATTCGATCGTCTATTACGGTGATATAGAAAGACATTAGTTGGAAGTTTATAATGGTTAAGTAACCATATGACATGTTTTATTTTATTGGTAGTAGGAATGTGCCAGATCCATTCATTGTGGTATAAAGGGAGGTGATGAAGGCATTGTTGGAGGAACAATTGATTGGCAAATTTAGTTGTAAAGGTTCCAGTTGATGTGGGATGCCCACAAACGGTATCTCGAGCATAAGAAAACTGTGAAATGTGAGTATTACGTATAAGCTCAATAATAGAGGAGGGTAAATCAAAGGAAGTGGGTTGCAATAGCCAAGCATGATTTGTGATAAAATGGTGGACATGAAGGTGTAAGTCTTGGTGTGTTAGAGGGCCGTGGATGAGATTGCGAAGTGATAGGTTAGGTGTTATCCAGGAGTCGTGCCAAAGGTGGATGCGTTGGCCATTGGCAATATTCCATGTGGTACCTTGTTGGCATAGATGGTTGCCTTTAAGAATGCTTTTCCAAATATAAGAGTCATTAGGCTTAGCTATAAGCACATGTGTATTAGCGTTCCTGGAAGAATAATATTTACCCTGAAGAATGGTAGTCCAAATGCTAGACTTAGTATTGTAATAACGCCAGACAAGGCTTGCAAGTAGGCTATATTTTTTAGGTATAATTCACCCAATCCACCCATTTTTTTTGGTAGTGTGATAGTATTCCAGTTGAGGAGATGCAACTTATGCTTATGAGGTGTAGTGCCCCATAAAAGTTGTGCTGGATGCAGTCAATGTGAAGTAATATCTTCTTAGGAAGAAGATTAAGTTGCATAGCATAGGTTGGTATTGAATTGGGAACCGATTTTATTAGGCTAACACGACCAGCAAGATTGAGGAAGTGGATTTTCCAAAACCCTGGAGCCTCTGATTCATACGGTCAATAACATATTGGTAGTTGTAAGATTTCGGTTGTAGTGAGTTTATGGGGAAACCTAAGTATTTTTCAAAAGCCGATGATGTACA
The DNA here is from genome assembly GCA_005239525.1 of Nicotiana knightiana. Classification (NCBI taxonomy): domain Eukaryota; kingdom Viridiplantae; phylum Streptophyta; class Magnoliopsida; order Solanales; family Solanaceae; genus Nicotiana; species Nicotiana knightiana. The sequence goes on along the minus strand of ML400238.1, from coordinate 55,284 downwards.
CATGTTTAATATACCACCAAGCAATTGTTTATCATGGGAGGGGACATTTTGGGAGAAAATAATTTTGGATTTGTGAAAGTTGATGTGTTGACCTGAACAACGGCCTAATTGTTCAAAAATATTTATAATGGTGGAAGCATTTTTTTTATCTGCCTTAGCAAATAGTACGATGTCATCAGCAAAGAGTAGGTGTGACAACATGGGTCCGACCCTTCCAATTTTTATAGGGTCCTACTGGTGAGTCAATATGGCATGTATTGGGAATATTTTCAAGGTTCTTAACTTTTGGGATGAGTGTTACGTAAGTTTTATGTAGAGTAGGAGGAATTGAGGAGGTAGTAAAAGCATCTCTACAAATAGTGAGGATGGCAGATTTCATGTTGTTCCGGTATTTTTGAAAAAATATCGGATGAAGCCCATCGAGCCCAGGTGCCTTTAATAGCTTCATATACTTCAGCGTTGGAAGTGACCTAGTCAATAAAGCGATATCTATGATTGATATAGAGTTGGGGCTTAGATCAGTAGGCATGTATGAGGAATGTGTTAAACCAATAGTAAAAAGTTCCTGGAAATGGGAAAAGATAGTTGACCTTATTTGATGGTGGTCAAATGTCTAATTTCCCACGAAGTCTAGGAGGCCCAAGATACTGTTTCGCCTCTGATGTTGTATAGTGGTGAGATTGAAAATTTTAGTATTAGTGTCACCATCATTTTGCCATATAAGTTTCCAAAAATCTTCCTCAAGTTTGAGTATTTGATTAAAGTCCGTTATAAGGTGATTTGTCCAAATTATAGTGAAGGCTATTTTTTATAGTATGGTCCATATTTTGAAGACCCTAAATGCGAGATAATGTAGAAGATGTTACTAAAGGTGTTGGCATTCCAATGTTTAGCATGAGAAATGAAGTTTTCTAAAGCTTTATCATATGGAGAATGGTCATGCCAATTCGCAGAAACTACGGAATCAAAGGTTGAGTGATTTAACCACATAGTCTTAAAACGAAACAAGGGTGCATACTTTGGAATAACTTTGGTAATATTTAAAATTCAAGGACAATGGTCCAAATGAGTACGTTAGAAGTGAGTAACAATGGAGTTTTCGAATAAATGCAACCATGCTGGATTAGCAAAGAAATGATCAAGTCGTCCATAAATAAGTGTATGTCGATTTTTTCTGTTATTCGACCAAGTAAATCTACTACCAGTAAATCCTAAATCTAGCATATTAATGTTATGTAAACAAGTGTTGAAAGCAGAAGATCTAGTATTATTGATGGGGTTACCGCCAAATTTTTCCGACGAACTAGTAATTTCATTAAAATCTCCACAAAATAGCCATGCAGAAGTATTATGTTTCGTTATTTCCTCCAAGTTATTAATAGTTTTCTATTGCAATAAGATGTGCTAGCATATTAGAGATATTAATCAAGGCTGTAATGGGTTGCTCAACTGGACAGAGGCGTGGAGTTCCCGAGCTGTAACTGTAATAGGGTCAACAATAAGATCATGAGCGCGCCAAAGCAGTATCATGCCCCCAAAATATCCTTGAACATCAACCTGAATAAAATCAGTAAAGTTGAATGCTTCCAGGAGAGGTGTGTGATCCTCCATTTTCGTCTCAGCTAGACAAATAATAGAGGGACTGTTCCAGTAGTAAAGAAAATGTAAGTTGCAGCAGAACTCCAGTGCATTTGCTCCTCGACAATTCCATAGCATGATCTTCATTTGATTATAGATTCCTGGGTACGAGCTCCCACCCGGAGCCAGGGACATGGTCAGATTCATGTTGAGGCAGTGAGGATGATATGACGCCTCCTCTTGTGGATTGTTGCTGAGTGTTGGTATCATGACTACTACATACTTCTGCTCCACAGAGTAAGAGTCGAGTTGTATATTCAAGAAATCTTGATCTAAGTTGTGAGGGATGTAAATCAGGAGTTTTCTTTCTATATTTTCTTACATAGAGATACTCAAGTAGGTGTTACATCGTGAGGCTCTCCATGAATGTTTCTAGGGTGTTTAGTGGATCCTCCTCCAGTGGGTTCATGTGATCTTCCTTGAAAGGCGGTGTTTGTGGCGGAGTGGGTGTCTGCTGCGGTGGTAGCTCCAGTTGATCCTCTTACTGCATGTGTTGTGGTTGGGGTGGCAGTGGGATCATTTGTGGAGGTTCGTTGAACAACGACAAGTAATTGTGAGGTTGGTGCATAGGAAATGTTGGATGTTGATTTTGATTATGTGTGTGCCAGTCCAGGATGTTGGTGAGGTTGTTCTGCAACTCGAATGCTGTGATGTCTTGGAGAGTTATCAGATGCATGGCATTGTCCATTTGCAGTGGGTTTTGGATTCCTTCTTGAATGAGATTGGATAGTGTGGTGTTGTTGTCCATAATGGTGGTGACCTATTGAAACAGTAGTGAAACATTGCAAGGAGTAGGAAAAACCTTCTCTATCGGTGGTGGTAGCCGCGGTTGAAGTGGTTCTGGTGGGTAGAGATATTAGGGCGCTTGGCTCATGTGGTAAGGGATCATTGGAGGCTGGTAGGTGGGGTGTGGTAGTAGTTTATAGTTTTTGATGTGTGTGTTGGTGATGTTTCACCGAGGTCGTTGATGGTTATGTTGGCGAGGAATGTAGGGGCGATACATGTTGGCGGAACTGTTGGTATTGGAGGTAGTATGCGGTGATTGTGAAATATTGAGAATATGGGGTAGGGTTATATCAGGATTTATGGTCATGTTGATATTATCGGTGAATCTGTTTGTGAGTATTTGGCGGGTAGTGGTATGATGAGATAATTGTTCATCAGAAGTTGTGACAGTTGCCGAAATGGGGAATATATAGGGTTAGTAGGGTTTATGTGTGGAGATGGTGTAGTTGAGGTGGCAGTTAAAGAGGCCATGTTATGTGATGAGTTCTGTGTGATTAAGGTGGAGGGTGTTGTGTCAGTAGAAGAAGTAGTGTGGGGCAGCGTGGGAGATGGAGTAGTAGGTAGTGTGTCTTGGAAATTTATGGATACTGCTCATGTGGGATAGGCAATGAAGTTAGGGGTGTAGGGGATTGTGTCCGCTATTTTCCATGGAACCCTTGTGGGAGGTCCCACTATATTTTGTTGGCTCAAAGTTAGATGGGGCCGGTGTGGATAAGGTAAAGTAAATTGGATTGGTTAGTTGCAATGGAAGTAGTGGTAGTGTGTTCATGGGATTGAAAATTAAATCTGTTGGAAGTAGGTAGTGGTGTTATTGAAATTTTAGGAGTGTTGGTGTGTGGTGTGTAGGTAGTAAAAGTATTGTTGTGGGATTGACTAGTAGTTGAAGAGGAGAAAGCGTTCTGATTTTTTTGGGTAGTTAACAATTTTCTAAGGGCTTTCGTCAGCATTAGGTGTGGTTTTGTCAGTAACGGAGGGTGCAGTATGGGAAGTGGAGGCTTGTGGTGTGTGGTTTTTTTCGCAAGAAGGTGCAATGTGACCAAGACGACCACATGTGATACAAAAGGGAGTGGTATCCTCATATAAAATAGGTTGTAAGTGTGATCCAATAAGGATCTTTGTTGGTAGTGGTTTACCTAATGGAGCAAGAATGCAAAGCCTAGCGTAACGTCCTTTAGTAGTCTGAAGAGTGCAAGTGTTTATTTTTAGTAGTGTACCAATCATCTTTCCAATTTGTTGAAGGATTTGTAGGTCGTAATACTTCGTTGGGAGTTCTTGAAGACGGATCCATATGGTAGAGAGGTTAATTTGGGCATCGGCTGGGTTGAACCTAGGTTCCCATTGGCACACAGTGAGATACTGTGCACCCATAAACCAAGGTCCTTGTAGCATGACTTTGTTATATGTGGTAGTGAAATTGAATTTTATCAGATAGCAGTCGTAGCCAAGATCAATCAGTTATAGAGGTTCTGTAGGTTTCCAAAGAGAGGTTAGTTTAGTGCGTAGGTAGTGGTAGGGAACTTTTTTTCCTAGTAATTTGATAATACCAACATGTTGCCAAGGACGGTAGAGGCGTGTTTTGTCTGTAGTGGTGAGAGGAATGAAATATGGATGTTGGTGTGGATTTTCTTGTTCAACATCCAAACATAACTTACTGAGGAAATCAATTTCTAGATCTATAAATAGGTTCTTGTCCTTTTCTAGCAGTGTATCTCGAAAAGTGAAAGGGTTTGGTGATTGGTCATTTATTGTTGATGGTTTGGGTCTAGCCGTGCTTCGATGTAACTAATTTATTTCTTGATCAGTTAATTCCGTATCGGAGCAGTTGCTCATGGAGGTGGTTGGTAGATGTTATTGGCTGAGGAAGACAGTGTGAAGGGCCAGTCTCTCTCTAGAACCTAGAGAGAAGCGAGAAGAGAGATTGATCAAAGAGGATCTAGGATCAACAACGCTAACTAAGTGTGCTTTCAAAATTTTTAATATGAATATATTAGTAGATGGAGGTTTAGACTTGGTTACAGAGAATTGAGCTATAGTTGAAAAAGATCTCTTCACTGTTCAAGTAGGGGCCTAATTTTTTTCTTAGTCATTTATTTATAATTCTAATTTATATGTACATACTTTTAATCTAACAATTACAGAAGAAATTCCTATGAAGAAAAGAAAAAAACAGTACAACAACAACAACAACAACAAACTCAGTATAATCCCACAAATAGGGTCTGAGGAGGGTAGTATGTACGCAGACCTTACCCCTGCCTTCAAGAAGGCAGAGATGTTATTTCCGAAAGACCCTCGGTTTAGGAAATATAAAGGGAAGGGAAACAACAATCACACCAATACTAAAATCGAAGAAAAAAAATACAAAGATACAAAACTAAAATTGAGTAGTATAATCAAAAGGGAGAAACGAAAGCAATAACAAGTAATCGCATAAATCAAGAAATACAAAAATATATAACTAATGCTAACTCATGTACTAAAGCTACTGTTACAGACAAGGACAATGCTAGGCGACCTATTCTAACCCTTTAACTTTATTCTCAAGGTACTGTTCTCAAGGTACCTTTATGCTAGGCGGTCCCTCTCTCCCTTCTCATCTTAGACATAGCCCCCTCAACCTCCTCAGCTCTTATACAGCTACAATACCCAAAGTCTCGACGACACTCAGAGTGTTCTAAGTTTCCTAGCTCAATGTTCCTATTGTTAGGTTTAGAGTTTTAATAATGTTCAATAATCCTAAAGAAACCTTGACTAATGTTATATTGGCATATGCAGATTCTGGTGAGCAAACAACATTGCTAAAATAAATGAAGATCCACTCAATGACTATGTATCTTGAACCATTGCCTTACATGGTAAATAAATCAGTCGGCCAAAAAAAGAAGGAAATCAATCAACACCGATCAAGATTTTCAAGTGTGCAAAATTGGAGCAAATCTTGGACAACAAACAACCTTCAAGATTCAGCAGAAGCTCAAGCAAGGAAAGTCAACAACAATCCTCCATGATTGAAGCAATCAGCCAAGATCAACCAGGAGTATCTCCAATCAAGGAAGCAATCCATAAGGAACGAGAAATGAATCTAGCCACCATCTCAAGCTAGATTTATGAGGCAACCCTTGGGTCTTTCTCTTAGAAGTACATGCCTCACAAAAGAAAGGATTCATGAAGCTGCTCGCTCAATCCCAGAAGTCAAGGAAGCCGAAGAATCACAAAGCTATAAAGGAAGAAGCAGAAGGACATTGGAATTTACGCAACTACACATTTGTCTTCTAAACCTTTCTAGTTCTTAGTGCAAACATTGTAGTCTACTAGTGTTGATACCCAATTTTTCCCTCATATTTTTAAAACGCCTATCTATACTTTCAAAATAGTATATTTGCATAATCATTTAGTTTAAAAACCTATACAAGCATTTTTCATAATTTTTCATAATTTTTGAAAGCTTTAAATTAATTTCTTTCTGCATTTTATTATATAAATATCCAATAATTATTCTTCAATATATTTTTTATGATGATTTAATCATCAAAACTTAGCATTTACACAAACATGTATGTTTTTAAATATTTTACTGCATGTTTCATAATTATGTTCGCATTTTTTAGGCTAATTGCACATTTTTACAATAATAGCCTATATTCATGTATAATTACATTATTTATGCAAAAAATAACCTTTTATATTTTTATAATCTTAAGTTATTATTTTTAATCATTTTAGTACACAAATAATATTTTTGTTATTTATCAATCACTTTTATAAATTATTTTTGGATAAATATTGGGTATTTAAAAACTAGTCCACCTTTAAACCCATTTTCGGACCAAATAATGGCCCAAAACACCCAATACACTATCCCAAATAACCCCATCCGAAAACCAAATAACCCCTAATCCCAACTCGGTCAGTACCCGCTTCACACGACCCGCCCCACTCATTTTTAACCCTGGCCATTGATCTCTCAAGATCAACGACCCTCGTTATTTCTCTCCATTTAATTAACCTAACACCTAACCCCATTTCCCCTTCATCCTCCGCCCTAATATTCTCTCATCTCCCTTCTCCCTCCTTTAGAAACTCTAAAGTCGTCACCTCCTAAATTTTCTCCTAGTCCCACCAAATATGGGATTTAATGGCGTTTTCTTGCCATATACGACCCCCTTATGATACTGGCTACTCTCCTATAGTGCTTGCCTAAACATGGACAATAGATCTCTTCAAAATTCAACCAAAATCAGTTCAAATTCCTGATTTTGAGTGTTATTCTGTCTATATTCATCCTATGCTACTATGAGTCCGAACATTTGTTTACATTCTATTGATTCTTACTTTCCCTAAAACTAGGGTTTACATATCTCTTCAAAAATCGAACAAAAATTGGTTCAAATCTCTGATTTTGAGTGTTATTTTATCTATATCCGTCTAATATTCTACTGTGAGTCTGATTTTTGCTTATATTCTGTCAATATTTACTTTCCCTAAAAAACTAGGGTTTACAGATTTCTTAAATTGATTTTCGGACTTATTTGTATATTTATTTTCCTTGTTTGTTGATTGAATTACTCTGTTACCATTTGATTCTTACTATTATATAAACCCCTCCCCCATTCCCTTATAGACAGAACTTCAACGCTAATTTTCACTGAAAATATTAGGGCTTTTACTATGTGTTCGTTTATTATCTTGTTCTGTTTTTGGTTCTTGGCCGGTTGAAAGCCAAGGCCACCGGATTTCCTACTTTCCGACCTTTCTTGGGTGTGAGCACTGCCCTGGGTTTTTGAAACCCTTGGAAACTTGACACATCTGAGATTCTGGGTCCTAATTGCTGTTCTTTTCTTGTTTATTGAGCAATAACTGGTTAGTTTTTCAACCTTCGCAATGTTTATTCCGTTATGTTCTAATTAGCATGTTTATGTTCTCTGAAATTGTATGATTTGGTATAATTCCCTGACTTGCTTCATGTGTAATTCTGCCTATAGTATGAGCTGCTTTAACATTGTCTCACGCCTAAAATGTTAGCCCTAAAGATGTCTTTGTATCTAACTTATTCAATTTGGACAGTTTGAAGCATGTTCGGCTTAATGTTATTTATAATTTGAGTATTTTCATTTATTGTCTGGCCTAATCATGTTTTCTGCCTGATTCTGAACTTCTCTAGTGATTAACTCATGCTATTAGTATGACCTAATATATTAAAACCTTCACTCTAAGTGTGTAGTGTTCTCCTATGACTATATTTGTCACTTATTGTGTTCTTTCTCTACCCAGTTCTGTACCCCCTAGCAATTAAGTGGAACCTCTCAGATTAGTTTTGCCTAAATTATGATTCGCTTGCCTCATTAGTATAAGTTATACTGTTTGAGCCCTATGTTTAGCATAATCTGATCATGTAGGTTTTAAACTTTTTGCATTAGTGAAAACTATTTGTCTTACTAGCCTAATGCTCCTTGCCTATTAACTTGGTAATCCCATAAGCTTCAGGCCCTGCCCCAATGAGTTTGCTTGTTTCTTGAGTCCATGTTCATTATGTGATCATTTTGTAGTGTTTGCAAATGCTTTTCCAAACCTTATTACTTTATTACTATTTTCATTGGTTGTTTCCTGTTATGAGCCTCTAATACTTGGTCGGCTGAAAGTCAAGGCCCCCTAAAAATTCTCCATTAACCTCACTAGTGTGAGCACTGCTCGGGGTCCATTTTGAGATCCTTGTGAACTCTGACACTCTAGGGTCTAAGGTTCTTTGGTCACATTATACTAATTGCTCTTTCTACCTACTGAATAAGCCAATTGGCTTGTGTAAACGACTGTTTTCTGGATCTTTTGATCAGCTATGGCTACTGGGTTTGGGCTATCTTGTGTAAATGGAGACTGTTTTTTGTGTTTGATCAAATGTGATTTCTAGGTTCTGGTGAAACCTTTATAGGTATGAAATTGAAGGCTTGGCTGGGCTGGGTATATTTTTGGCTTGTCTTAGGCCCACTATAGTTATTTCTGTCACTTTGTAATTTATTTCATTATTGGGCCTGTAATAATTATGTAATAACAATTGGGATATTGGTAAAATTGGGAAAATGGGATTATTCCATGTTTGCTTGAAAAGGATGTTGTGCTTCTATGTGTTTTGTTAGATATCATGCCCAAAGGACATAAATAACCCCACCTGTTCTCATGTTCTATTCTCACGTTATTATATGCCTACTACTCTGCAAATGCAGTAATTATTCGTTCAAATTATTTCACGTTAGATACCATGCCTATAGGAAATAAAATCTCAATGACCATTCTTTCAATTTTCATAACTGTAGCATATTCATTAGATACCATGACCATATGATTATACTAGCTTATAATCTACTGATCTTCATTCAGAAATCATGCTTATAGGACATTAATTGGTTAATTTTCTATTGTTATCATACTGCTCACCTAGAAGTCATGCCTATAGGGGCTAAGTATAAAAAATCAGTTTCAATCAGTAATCATTAGAAATCCTGCGTATAGGGTATTACAACTCGCTTTAAAGTGTTAATACTGAACTTTCAAACACTGTTTCATCGCCTATCCATGCCACTATTAGAAAGCATGCCCATAGGATCAAACTGAGTAATTGTGAGTATTTCCAATGGTCACCCTTGCCAACTACTACGTAAATCACTTAGAGATCATGTCTATAGGTTTAATCACTTATGATCTATAATTTCATACTCAACATGCAATACTAAACACCTCTAAATTGTATAGTTGCTTAGAAATCATGTCTATAAGTTTAAAGCGGCACCTCGCATATGAAACTGCCTGCACGTTTGAATCCGAGGTCACATATAAACCATGTCTACAGGGCTTAATGGCTTTAATTTTCCTCAATTCTGAAACTGTCTAACGCCTAACGTGAGAACTTTTTCGCGTGCATTTTTTGTCTAAGTGTGGAGGCTAACTTGAGCCCTTGATTGCCTTTACATGAAGTCCAACTTGTTTTGTATGTCGCCTATATTTATCATTTTTGAACAGCTTGAGTAAAGTCTAGAACCACCCAAAATAGAGGTCCAAATTCCTCCTAGGCCATAGATATGAGACGGGTAGTGCACGCATAAGGTACGATTTAGAATCAACTATTGCAATTTAGGTAAAAACTCAAAGATAGTAATCGGGTAGTAGGAGATGATAGTTTGTGCTCGCTGGATAATACGAGTATCACCCTATCTCCAGGGAGTTATGAAGTATTATTTATGTTGCAGGGGGTGATCCTTTAGGCTAAAAACTTAGGACCCCCCCCCATCTTGTCCTTAAATCAATTGTCTGTACTTACTCAAGGTCTTTTAATAATTAATTTTCCCAAAATTCTTGTTTTCTCTCTGTTTATCTGACTAATTCATATAATTCGAGTTCGGCCAGGACCCACATTTGTGGACCTCGAAGAGTGCCTAACACCTTCTCTTTGAGGTAATTTGAGCCCTTACCCGATCTTTGGTGACGCAAACTGGTTAAAACCAAGTCATATGCATATAGGTGTCCTAACGCACCTTAAAACTATTAGGTGGAAAATCTCTCTTTTAACACTTCATTTAAAAGAGTTGTCACGTGTCGAAACCCGATTTCGCGAGAAAAAGGGGCGCGACAGCATGAGGAAAATTTAGGCTCTTACCATAGCGAACTTGGTCTATATGAATTAGTCTTCTTTGATAAACGTGTTTCCTCTTTCTTTATTGTTACATGAATATCCCGCTCCCATTTTTCCTTTTCATTGCTACATGCACACCCTTTCTCATATTTTTTTTTGATTTGAAATCATATTAATATGCAAATCTCTGCTCAATTTGGTCATAACATGCATTTTCCTTATTTCTAGTCATGTTTGTTTGCTCCAAGACATTTTTTAAGAATTGCTACATCATGTCTCTCCCCACCCTTACTCCCTTGTTTACTTTATTACAATTTTCACATTGCGCGAACTAACTTCTTCCTTGTTTTCTTTCTTTTCATGTCCTTACATTTCATTTAGTACTGCATTTACTGTCTTCATCATGTAAAATATTTGACAACGTGTTGTTCTATCTTTGCATAAAGTATGCTCCATATCATATTCCACTCGTGCGTAATTAATACCATGGCGGCGCTTGATGAGAGTCCGCGATCTTCCTAAATCACCCTTTAAATTTGGAAAGACTTATTTGCGGTAAAACTAGTTGATCAGCGGTGCAGTCGACAGTTCCATGCCTTTCCCTCTTAAGTTGTCCGCTTGAGGTACCGGTCTAGACTCTTCTAGAAATCCCCACTCTGATATTAATTGTGCATGCATCTTGTCCAAACCTAGTATGGGTTAGAACGTTGTCCGTATAATAACCCGCTAAGGCAAGCCTTGTCCAAAGTACGCCGGATTTCCATAATCCCAATGGACACAATCACGATCTGTGCATTATTTGGAGAAAAACATGCTGATATATTGATCATTAACGTGTAAATAACCAAATCCAGAGGGGGAAAAGGGCCAACTTTATTTGTCTTGCAGAAATGAGGTACGAAGTCCCCAGTTCGGCATGGTTCAAAATATCCCACCTTTACTGCTGGATTGGTGGGAAAATCTCTCATCAAGTGACAAAGATCATGTGAAAAGAGTCTTCGGGAATTTACCCTCCTTGTTAGACGTTCAACCAATCAATGTATTAATTGAGTCCGCCACCATGTTTTGGGATGAGAAGAGAGTCGTCTTCCATTTTGGCGACATAGAAATGACTCCCCTTTTAGAAGAAATAGGAGGCTTCGTTGGGCTCCAATGGGATAGCCCTGGTTTGTTGGTACCAGAAAACCGCACTTCTCGAGGTTTCTTGAAAATGATGGGTTTCAAGAAAAATGATGAGTTAGTCTGTCTGAAGAAATCTTACATACCATTCAATTTCCTTTATGAGCATTGTGGGCACATCAAGTCATATTTCCTTTATCATGATGAGTTTGCCATCACTTCTTTGGGTTGGACTCACCGTCAGGTTTTTACATTCATTGTCTATTTTTTAGGGATGCTGGTATTTCCAATACAGGGAGAAAGAATCCACACTCGCCTAGCTATGGTCACTAAGACCCTAATGGAGGGGATTGATGGGCAAACTTATATTATTGTCCCTAAGATTGTGGCTGAGATGTACCGAGCCTTGGACCGTTACAAAAAGGGATATAGGCATTTTAATGGATGCAATCTGTTGCTGCAAGTATGGTTGTTAGAACACCTTCAGAGAGGAGAATATCATCGAGAACTTCCACGATGACCATGGAATGACCACATAGCCTATCACCATCCGAAGAGAATGACTTTTATCCCAGACAGGTTTGCACAACCGGGAAACATTGTGATTTGGGAACATTTCTTTAGCAATTTTACTGATGACAAGGTACATTGGATGTTCGAGTGGTTCCCTAGTAGCGAATTCATCATCAGGTCGAGAGATGTTCCTTGTCTAGTGCTAATCAGATTGAGGGGAATCTATCCTTATACTCCTATCAGGGTTATGAGGCAAGCTGGGAGAAAACAGGTTATACCACGAGTTTCTAAAATGGTTCAGTACAAAGCAGACCTCCAGGGGAATGCCATTCCATTCAAGTTCGAGGGACAACACATACGGCGAAGATCATTGTGGAGAAAGATACCATCGAGCTAGATCGGTATCATACTGGCCATGTGTATTTCTACCCATCATGGTTGGTCGATGACATAGGGTCAAGGTCAAGCCAGGGGTTAAATTGAGGAATAGGGTCATAGATGACGCTGCTGAAGCACAAGCCAAATACAGGAGGTTGCACAAAAGGGTTTTCAAGTCTGAAGCCAGGCATTTGGAACAACATAAAGTGGACATGGAAGCAATCAATAAGTGGAGGGGAATCACTACTAAGTCAACATAGAGGTTGAAGTATTTGGAGTAGGGGTTGATGGAGCTCGAGGGAAATATGAGGAAAAGGGTCTCGGACTGTCAGAACGCAGAGGGTAATGAAGGAGGACATCTAGCAAGGGCATATCTGCTGTTGGACATGCGCGACCTGGGGAATCTGATTGATGGTGCAAATAAGGCCAAGTATGAAGAAGGTCCCTCTGGGACCAAGTAGATTAGGAATGATGTTTTACTTGCTTTCTAGATTCGTTTTAGATTTTGGTTGTAACAAGGAAAATGCCATTAGTGACTCTTTATAATTATTGTCGTTTTAGTAGAGATTTGTTCTATTTATCATAATAATAAAATGACGCAGTTATTGGCATTGAGTTTTCTCCAAATCTATATGTCGCTAGGCCTATCTCGGGCATAATAAGGTCCCCAAATTAGGACGCGAATTTATAATTCTGCAATACGTGTTTAAATACCGCAAATATCCTTTTAATACTCCTTACTAACTTGTTTACCTTTTTTGTTTTCTTCCTTTTGTTTATTCCCATCCCTAAGGGTTGGTTCGTGCATACATGCATCATCAGTATATCACCAAATCTAGAGGTCCTCCACCTCGGTATCAACCCCTTCACAGCATCACCATCATCCGACCCAGTATCCACAAACTACCACCTACCACACTCCTCAAAATGCACCACAACCTACCTCTGATCCCCAAAACTCAACCAACGACCACCACTACGCCCAAATTCCTGGAGTCCACCAAAGTAACCCCATATACGTGGAAACCTTACCCCACACTTCACAGCAAACCTTGTATACACCAGAATTCGCCGAGAAGGACCTGCTCATCAAGAATATGGCGGAGGAACATAAGAAGCTTACTAGTCGAGTTGAAGGTGGTTAGGGCGTCGAAAGTTTGAACTATGAGGATTTGTGTATTTAGCCGGACATAGAACTGCCAGAGGGTTACAAACCTCCTAAGTGCGAAATGTTCGATGGGACAGGTGATCCGAAGGTACATTTGAGGACATATCGTGACAAGCTCATAGGGGTTGGTAAAGATAGAGGTGTTAATCGGGTGGGCCGGGCCGGGCTGGGTAGGGGAAAATAGTGAAGAGCACGAGTTACGAATCGGGCCGGTTATGGGTTGAGGCTTAACGGTTTTAACGGGTTCGGGTTCATCCGGTAAAAATTAAACCGTAAGGCTTACGGGTAAACTGGGCCGGGCCGGGCCGGGCCGGGTTAACAGTAAATTTTTTTTTTAAATTTTTTTGTATTTGTTATAACTATCGTAAAAATATAAATAAAAAAAATAAACTTATTAAAATAGTGTTTGAATAAAGGATGCAAAGACTTTAAAATTCTTATATTTGAATATATCATTAAGAATTTACTTATAATTTGCAAGTTCAAAACTTCAAACTTGAAAATTAAAGTTTACATTTAATACTTCAAATTAAAGTTAAAACTTGCATTTATACGTCTAATAATATTAAAATAACAAACTAAAACATTAAGCATAAATGTATAATACGTCTAATAATATTTAAAAAACAAAAAAAAATGTAACTGTTAAAACCGGGCCGGTCGGGGCCGGTTTAACCGGTAAGTGCACTGTTCATTTGACCGGGTTGGACCGGTCCGGGTAACCGGTAGAAAAATTATAAACTGACCAACCCCTTCTACCCCTCCTACCTAGCCCACCCGACCCCCTTCGTACCGGGCCGGTCCGGTTCCGGTTTCAATCGGTCTGGGCCGGTCTGAAAACGGGTCAACCCGGCCCGTTTGACACCCTTAGGTAAAGATGAAAGAATCCACATGAAGTTATTCATGAGGAGCCTCACTGGAGACGCCGTATCCTGGTACATCATTCAAAACCCAAAGAAATGGGTTAATTGGGTAAATATGGCATCAAATTTTATGGATCGATTCAGGTTTAATAAAGAGAATGCACCAGACGTCTTCTATATCCAGAATCTTAAGAAGAAGCCAACAGGAACTTTCCACGAGTATGCTACTCGGTGGAGATTAGAAGCTACGAAAGTAAGGCAACCAATGGAAGAAGAGCAAATGAACAAATTCTTTGTCCGAGCTCAGGATCCGCAATATTACGAGAGGTTGATGGTCATTGAAACCCATAAATTTTCCGACATCATCAAATTGGGAGAAAGAATAGAAGAGGGAATTAAAAGCGGAATGGTAACAAATTTTGAGGCACTCCAGGCAACGAACAAAGCCTTGCAGTCGGGCGGTATATCTAAAAAGAAGGAAGTAGGGGCAATGATGGTAGCCCAAGGCCCGAAGTCTCCTCTCACATACCAAACACCTCCACCCACATATCAGCCTTCAACTCCCAGATATCAACAACCTGCTACCTCTTACCATACTTACAACACTCAGCCAACATACTACCACTCACCACCAGCCCACCAAAACTACCAAAAACCTAGACTAAATTTCAATCGCAGACCACCCAGACAATACACTCCTAATGCTGAACCCATCGACCAGTTGTATGAGGGACTGAAAGCTGCCAGTTATGTCACTCCCATTCCCGCTGTTGACATAGAAAACTCCTCTCAGTGGGTCAATCCAAACAAGACATGTGCCTACCATTCGGGCATAAAGGGTCACACTATTGATGAATTGTCTCACTCTGAAGGACAAGATCCAGACATTAATTGACACCAAGGTTATACAAGCAAAAAAGACTGCACCTAATGTCCGCAACAATCCTCTTCCGGATCACAGAGGCGAGGGGGGTAAATATGATAGAAACTGATGAAGAATGGGATCCAGAAGGGTCAATCGGGCTCATTCGGGAAGGGGATGATCCTAAAATACCTCCAGTCACCCTGAAACCTATTGTGGTACAGATACAATCACCGATTGAAGTTGAGGTAGCCTCATCGAATCCGTTCGAGGTTGAAGGAACAACACCCTCAGCCACGCCAACTCCGTTTGAAGTAGAAGTGACCACACCATTTACCATGATGGTAGTACCTACACCGTCCTTTAAGTCCAATGCTATACCCTGGGACTATGCTGCAGAAGCGAGAAGGAAAGGAAAGGGGAAAATGGAAGAAGTCGGTGCAACACAAGGTATGACCAGAACTGGTAGGGTCTATATGCCCGAGCATTTGGGAGGCACGAGTAAAGAAGCCGCTTCCAAGCAGCCTATCATTGAAACTGGCCTGGACGATCTTTGGAGAAAAGTGAAAGCAATAGAGTATTCTGTGGTTGATCATATGAACAATACCCGTGCTCAGCTATCCATTTTATCACTTCTACAGAATTTTGAGGCACATAGGAATGTGTTGATGAAAGTGTTGAACGAGGCTTATATACCCAACAACATTACCACTGGAGAGATGGCCAATATGGTAGGACAAGTTATTGAAAGCCATAAGATTACTTTCCACGAAGATAAATTTCCGCCGGAAGGGTTGAGTCACAACATGGCGCTACATATCACAGTGCAGTGTGAAGACAAATTCATTGCCAAAGTCTTGATAGAGGGGGGGTTCAAGTCTCAACATCTGTCTGTTGACTACTTTGAAGAGATTGGGAAAAGGTTTGCATGAGATACATGGAGGGACTATGAACATGAAAGAATTCGATGGGTCTCAAAGGGCCACCATTGGGATACCAACCTCTGTTTGCAGATGGGCCCGACTTGGTTTGATATCGAATTTCAAGTGCTAGACATATCCGCCTTATACAATCTACTATTAGGAAGACCTTAGATACACGCTGCTGACGATGTATCTTCTACTCTGCATCAGGCTGTGAAGTTCAAATGGAATCATCAGGAAATGATCATCCATGCAGACGGGAGTAATCCTATTTACACCAATCAGACTTTTTCGGTTGTGAAAAATATAAGGAAGTTGGGTGGAGAGACTTACCATCATATTGAGCGTGTCAACACGATTGAGAAAGATAAATGGTGGAGTAGAAAAGTAGAGAGCATATTGGCATGGGCAGGATATGAACCTGGTAAAGGGCTCGGAAAGAATCTCCAGGGTATCGCCAAACCAATACAGCTAAAGCGTCACGACACAAACTTTGGACTTGAATATCAGTACACCTGGCACGAGTATCAGAATTGGTAGCCACCATGGCGCGGTCCTTATTACCCTCTTGAGCAGCCAGTACCACATTTGAGCCGATCCTTCCATCAGGGCGATATGATGTAGGGATATGAAGAAGATGAAATTCTAGCTGGTTTAAGTAATCTATTTTTGAAAGATGAAGATATGGACTGTAGCGCAATAGTTAAGGAGGAGTAGGAAGGCCTCGTCATCTAGACAACGGAGAAGGGAGTTGTTCTCAGAAATTGGACCGCCACACCATCACGGGCCTGCCGAGTTCCGGGGTAGCCTGGCTGCTAGCATTATTTATCTTGATTACAGTTTTTATGGGCATTTTTAAAGACATTTTTAGTATTTTGTTATTTTGCTTTGAAATAATTGTTTGGATCGTTATATTGCTTTTGTTTGACATTTTGATATTTATCAATGGTTTTACATTTTATTATTTATTATTATCCTTTACATCTTTCTCTCTACAACATTATTATTACTTATCCTGATGAACCAACAATTGTGACATGTAATGAGACAACGCAACATAAGGATAGTGACTCAGAGGAGATAGAAGAAGATATAATACCTGAGGAAATTGCCAGAGAAGTGGAAAATTTTGAGAACAAGCCTAAGTCCAATTTGTACGAAACTGAGATAGTCAATTTGGTAAATTCTGAAACAGTCAAAGAAACTCGCATAAGCATTCACCTGTCACCATCAGAGAAAGAAGAGTACACCTGTTTCCTGAAAGAGTATGAAGATATTTTCGCATGGTCTTATGATGATATGACTGGTTTGAGCACGTCTGTAGTGGCTCATAAACTACCTACCAATCCAATGTGTCCGCCTGTAAAGCAGAAGCTCAGCAAGTTCAAGCCAGATATGAGTCTAAAAATCAAAGAAGAGGTCACCAAGCAGATCAAAGTTAAGGTTCTCAGAGTGGTCGAATACCCAACTTGGTTGGCCAACATCGTGCCAGTTCTGAAGAAGGATGAGAAAGTCAGAGTATATGTCGAAGATGATTTCCCGTTACCCAATATACATATACTGATCGACAACTGTGCCAAGCATGAACTCCAGTCTTTTGTGGATTGCTTTGCGGGATATCATCAGATCTGGATAGATGAAGAAGATGCCGAGAAGACAACTTTTATTACACCATGGGAGGTATACTGCTATAAAATGATGTCGTTTGGTCTGAAGAATGCTGGGGCTACTTATATGAGATCCATGAACTATTTTGCACGACATGATACACAAGAAAATAGAAGTATATGTGGACGACGTTATCATCAAATCCAAGAAGGGTAGGATCAAATAGCAGACTTGAGGAAGTTCTTTGATCGGCTTCGAAGGTATAATTTGAAACTGAACCCCGCAAAATGTGCTTTTAGGGTCTTTGCCGGAAAGTTGTTAGGATTCATCGTCAGCCGCCGAAGAATTGAGCTAGACCCGTCAAAGGTCAAGGCTATCCGGGATCCACCTCCAAAGAACAAGAAGGATGTGATGATTTTCTTGGGGCGCCTCAATTACATCAGCCGCTTCATAGCACAATCGACCGTGATCTGTGAGCCAATTTTCAAATTGTTAAAGAAGGATGCCGCAAACAAGTTGGACTGAAAACTGCCAGAAAGCTTTTGACAAAATCAAGGAATATTTGTCCACACCACCAGTCCTGGTCCTGCCGGAACCTGGTAGACCTCTTCTACTCTATCTGTCCATACTAGATGGAGCTTTTGATTTTGTCTTGGGACAACACAATGAGACGGGATGGAAAGAGCATTCCATATATTATTTGAGTAAGAAGTTCACACCCTACGAAGCACGATATTCTTTGCTGGAATGCACCTACTGTGCTCTGACATGGATAGCTCAGAAATTGAGGCACTACTTCTGTGCCTATACCACATATCTCATATCAAGAATGGATCCTCTGAAAAATACATTTTCCAGAAACCCATGCCTACAGGGAAGCTGGAAAAATGGCAGATATTGTTGAGTGAATTTGACATCGTCTCTGTAACTCAGAAGGCGGTTAAGGGACAGGCATTAGCAGATCATGTCGCAGAAATTCTGTGGGCCCGATGAAGAAGTATCATTTGTAGGAGAAGATATCTTTGAAACCTATGACGGTTGGAGAATGTTTTTCGATGGGGCCGCAAATTTCAAATGAGTGGGTATCGGAGCCATTTTAGTGTCAGAAGAGGGTCAACATTACCCGGTATCCGCAAAACTCAGATTCCCATGCACCAACAATATGGTAGAATATGAGGCTTGCATCTTGGGGCTCAATTTGTCCATTGACATGAATATCCAGGAATTGCTGATAATTGGTGATTCAGACCTTCTGGTACATCAGGTTCTAGGAGAGTGACCACAAAGAATACCAAAATATTACCATATCTATATCATGTGCAAGAGTTGATGAAGAGGTTCACAAATATAGAGTTCACAAATGTCCTAAGAATCCAGAATGAGTTCGCAGGCGCAGTGGCTACTTTGTCTTCCATGATACAACACCCGGACAAAAATTTCATCGACCATATCCCAGTAAGGATCTATAATCATCCAGCTTATTTCGCTCATGTTGAAGAAGAAACGGATGGGAAACCGTGGTTCCATGATACCAAGGAATACTTGGCAAAAGGAGAGTACCCGGAGCATGCAAATCATACTCAGAAACTCTAAAGATTATCCAACCATTTATTCCAAAGTGGCGGTATTCTGTATAGAAGGATGCTAGACCTAGGATTATTACGGTGTGTTGATGCCAAGGAAGCTTCCAAATTGCTCGAAGAGATACATGCTAGAACTTGCGGACCACACATCAACGATTTCGTTTTAGCCAAGAAGATACTGAGAGCAGGATATTTTTGGATGACTATGGAAACAGACTGCATCAGATGTGTCCAGAAGTGTCATCAATGCCAAATACATGCAGATATGATACGGGTGCCACCAAATGAACTCAATGCAACAAGTGTACCTTGGCCTTTTGCTGCTTGGAGAATTGATGTCATCGGTCCAATTTAACTCTCAGCTTCAAATGGGCATAGGTTCATTTTAGTGGCCATAGACTACTTCACAAAATGGGTTGAGGCTGCATCTTACAAGGCTGTAACCAAGAAAGTCGCCGTAGATTTTGTCAAAGATCATATTGTTTGCCGATTCGGGGTGCCAGAATCCATCATCACCGACAACGCCGCCAACCTCAACAGCGACTTAATGAAGGCTATGTGTGAAACATTCAAAATCAAGCATAAGAATTCCACAACATACAGGCTTCAAATGAATGGAGTCGTGGAGGCCGCAAACAAGAATATCAAGAAAATATTGAGAAAGATGGTAGACAACCACAAGCAATGGCACGAGAAATTACTATTTGCCTTATTTGGGTATCGTACCACAGTCCGCACATCAACCGGAGAAATCCCTTACTTGCTAGTCTACGGTACTGAAGCTGTCATTTCCACCGAGGTCGAAATTCTTTGTTTAAGAATTATACAAGAGGCTGAACTCAGTGATGCAGAATGGATACGAAGTGGCTATGAACAATTAGATCTTATTGATGGGAAAAGAATGAATGGGGTATGCCATAGTCAACTTTATTAGAACAGTATGTCTAGAGCTTTCAACAAAAGTGTCAGACCTAGAGAGTTCACACTGGGGCAGCTGGTGCTAAAGCGGATCTCCCCGCATCAAGATGAAGCCAAAGGAAAATTTTCACTCAATTGGCAAGGGTCCTACATGGTTCACAAATTACTAACAGGAGGAACACTCATACTTGCATGGACAGAGAGATTTGGCCAAAGCCCATCAACTCAGACGCAGTCAAGAGATACTATGCTTAGAATGTTTGCATTTCTTCATCTGATGTATTGAACTATGCTTAACCTGATT
>ML400238.1:0-32500 GCA_005239525.1 Nicotiana knightiana | reverse complement strand
TGGTGGTGACGGGTGACGGAGAATTAGGGTTCGATTCCAGAGAAGGAGCCTAAGAAACAACTACCACATCCAAGGAAGGCACGGCAGGAGGACCCTCAAAATTCTAATGCAAGGAAGTCACAATGTCTCTAAAAGCGTCACAGTCATTGGTTCATCTAATTTACTTGATATCGCATACTATCATGTTTTAAATAACTACATTCATCAAATTCATGCATATTTTCTCGAAACTTCACATTTATAAACAGCCAAATGCTACCCCGGGTAACTTGAACAAGATCTCGATATAGGGCAAAAGCAAAGCAGAGCAAAGTAAAGCAAGCAGGCGAAGGAACGAACCAACCTTCCCCGGAAAACTCACGATTTTTCTTTGGATGAAGGAACAAGGAATATTCACAGATACATACACACATCAGAATCACTATCTTCATCATGACAAAGCTGCTAAACGCAAACATATCTCTAGCTAAGAAATTCTCTGCTATCACTCATTATCCTTTCCTTGCATGAGACTAAGAATTGTCTCCCATTTTGCATGAGGCTAAGACATGCCTCCTTAACTGCATAAGGCTAAGCATTGCCTCTTCTTGAATGAGACTAAGAATTGTCTCTCATTTTGCATGAGGCTAAGCCCTGCCTCCTTAACTGCATAAGGCTAAGCATTGCCTCTCCTTCATGAGACTAAGCATTGTCTCCCATTTTGCATGAGGCTAAGCCCTGCCTCCTCAACTGCATAAGGCTAAGCATTGCCTTTCATTTTCATGAGACTAAGCATTGCCTTTCATTTTCATGAGACTAAGCATTGTCTCCCTTTCTTGCATAAGGCTAAGCCCTGCCTCCTCAACTGCATAAGGCTCAACATTGCCTTTCATTTGCATGAGACTAAGCATTGTCTCCCTTTCTTTCATGAGGCTAAGCCTGCCTCCTCAACTGCATAAGGCTAAGCATTGCCTTTCCTTGCATGAGACTAAGAATTGTCCCCCATTTTGCATGAGGCTAGGCCTTGCCTCCTTAAATGCATAAGGCTAAACTCTGCCTTTCCTTGCATAACACCAAATGCTACGCTACTTGAAATCTAGCACTATTTTCTATTTTTCTCGGGGCTAAGCTCTGCCCCCAATCTTACACAAGACTAAGCTTTGTCTTGTTTCGCTTCACATATGACCAAACATCATGTCTTTGCATCTCTTGGGCTAAAATATTGCCATTTGTCCAAAGGCGTCATAGTCCGAAGGCATCATCCTCATAGCCGGAAGACACCATGTCATGGCCCGAGGATCTCAATATTGCACATCATTATTCAAAGGCGTCATAGTTCAGTGGCACCGTTTTCATAGCCCGAGAATATTATTTCATGGCCTGTGAATCCCTTACCACGCGATTCATGGCCCAAGACATCATGGTCTAAGGACATCATCCCCATCATCCAAAGACAACCTTCATGGTCCAAAGGGATTTGCATCATGTTTAAATCCTCGCAATAATTTCATATATACTTGCATGCATCGCGTTTAAGTTTTGCAGGTAATCCAGGAGGTAACCGTTCTTTTAACGGGAGCAATCTTTGCTCCAGTTACCGTTTGATGCTCACATCTTGAAACTACCTCAAATGCAGCCGACCACAGTCCTTTACCCACTTCCACTTGATAACCATTCAAATGCTCATCCATAACAGTTATAAGATACATCCATTCACAATTCCATATAAACTCATCTGATATCATCCTATCTAGAAGAACCTGTCCATTCTTATAACAACTCCATCGGCTCAGTTCACCGCTGGATCCAGAACTACACACGACCTGATTCCCATAAAACCAGGGATATGTAGGCAACTCAGAAATCATAGTTCGACCTCCATTTTTTCAAACCACCCCATTCGGTCAAAATTGATCATAATTTCTTTACCCGATAACTCTTTTATCATTCCCGGCTAAAGATGGGCAACTGTTGATACCCATTTTTTCCCTCATATTTTTAAAACGTATATATATACTTTCAAAATAGTATATTTGCATCATCATTTAGTTTAAGAACCTATACAAGCATTTTTCATAACTTTCCATAATTTTTGAAAGCTTTAAATTAATTTCTTTCTGCATTTTATTACATAAATATCCAATAATTATCCTTCAAAATATTTTTTATGATGATTTAATCATCCAAACTTAGTATTTACACCAACATAAATATATTACTACATTTTTCATAATTACGTTTGCATTTTTTAGGCTAATTGCACATTTTTGCCATAATAGCCTATATTCATGTATAATTACATTATTTATGCCAAAAATAACTTTTTATATTTTGATAATGTTAAGTTATTATTTTAATCATTTTCAGTACACAAATATTATTTTTGTTATTTATCAATCACTTTTATAAATTATTTTTGGATAAATGTTGGGTATTTAAAAACTAGCCCACTTTTAAACCCATTTTCGGACCAAATAATGGCCCAAAACACCTAATACACTAGCACAAATGACCCTAGCCCAAAGGCCAAATAACCCCTAATCCGAACCCGATTGGTACCCGCTTCACGCGACCCGCCCCACTCATTTTTAACCCTGGCCGTTAATCTCTCAAGATCAACGACCTTCGTTATTTCCCTCCCTTTAATTAACCTAACACCTAACCCTAACCCCATTCCCTTCTAGACAGAACTTCAATCGCTAATTTTCATTGAAATTATTAGGCTTTTACTATGTGTTCGTTTATTATCATATTCTGTTTTTGGCTCTTGGCCAGCTGAAAGCCAAGGCCACTGGATTTCCCACTTTCGACCTTTCTTGGGTGTGAGCACTGCCCTGGGTTTTTGAAACCCTTGGAAACTTGACACATCTGAGATTCTGGGTCCTGATTGCTGTTATTTTCTTGTTTATTGAGCAATAACTGGCTAGTTTCTCAACCTTCACAATGTTTATTCCATTATGTTCTAATTAGCATGTCTATGTTCTCTGAAATTGTATGAGTTGGTATAATTCCCTGACTTGCTTCATGTGTAATTATGCCTATAGCATGAACTGATTTAACATAGTCTCACGCCTAAACTGTTAGCCCTAATGATGTCTTTGTATCTAACTTAGGCAATTTGGACAGCTTGAAGTATGTTCGGCTTAATGTTATTGATAATTTGAGTATTTGCATTGATTGTCTGGCCTAATCCTATTTTCTTCCTGATTCTAAACTTCTCTAGTGATTAACTCATGCTATTAGTATGCCCTAATATGTTAAAACATTTACTCTAAGTGTGTAGTGTGCTCCTATGACTATATTTGTCACTTATTGTGTTCTTTCTCTACCTAGTTCTGTACCCCCTAGCAATTAAGTGGAACCTCTCAGATTAGTTTTGCCTAAATTATGATTCTGGTTTCCTCATTTGTATAAGTTATACTGCTTGAGCCCGATGTTTAGCATAATTTGATCCTGTAGGTTTTAAACTTGTTGGATTAGTGACAACTATTTGTCTTACTAGCCTAATTCTCCTTGCCTATCAACTTGGTAATCCCATAAGCTTCAGGCTCCTTGTTTCTTATTAACATGTCACCCTGCCCCAATGTGTTAGCTTATTTCTTGAGTGCATGTTCATTATGTGATCATTTTATAGTGTTTGCAAATGCTTTTCCAAACCTTATTACTTTATTACTATTTTCATTGGTTGTTTCCTGTTATGAGCCTCTAATTCTTGGTCGGCTGAAAGCCAAGGCCCCCTAAAAATTCTCCATTAACCTCCCTAGTGTGAGCACTGCTCGAGGTCCATTTTGAGACCCTTGTGAACTCTGACACTCTAGGGTCTAAGGTTCTTTGGCCACTTTATCATAATTGCTCTTTCTACCTACTGAATAAGCCAATTGGCTTGTGTAAACGTCTGTTTTCTGGATCTTTTGATCAACTATGGCTACTGGGTTTGGGCTATCTTGTGTAAATCGAGACTGTTTTCTGTGTTTGATCAACTGTGATTTCTAGGCTGTGGTGAAACCTGTATGGCATTTAAGGCCTGGCTAGGATGATTATATTTTGGGCCTGTCTTAGGCCCACTATAGTTATTTCTGTCACTTTGTAATTTATTTCATTACTGGGCCAGTAATAACTCTGTAATAACAATTGGGATAGTAGTAAAATTGGGAAAATGGGCTTATTCCATGTTTGCATGAAAAGGGTAGAAATCCTGGCTATAGGATCTGAGTATTTAATTTGTTCATCATGATTTGCTTCTATGTGTTTTTCTAGATGTCATGCCTATAGGACATAAATAACCCCACATGTTCTCATGTTCCATTCTCACGTTATTATTTGCCTACTACACTGCAAACGCAGTAATTATTCGTTCAAACTGTTTCACGTTAGATACCATGCCTATAGGAAATAAAATGTCAACGACCATTCTTTCAATTTGCATAATTACAGCATATTCATTAGATACCATGACCATAGGATTATACTAGCTTATGTTCTACTGATCTTCATTCAGAAATCATGCCTATAAGACTTTAATTGGTTAATTTGCTATTATTATCATACTGCTCACCTAAAAGTCATGCCTATAGGGGCTAAGTATAAAATACTAGTTTTAATCAGTAATCTTAAGAAATCCGGCCTATAGGGTATTACCACTCACTTTAAAGTGTTAATACTGAACTTTCAAACACTGTTTCATTGCTTAGCCATGCCACTATTAGAAATCATGCCCATAGGATCAAACTGAGTAATTCTGAGTATTTCCAATGGTTACCCCTGCCAACTACTGCGTAAATCACCTAGAGATCATGTACATAGGTTTGATCACTTATGATCTATAATTTCATAATCAGCATGCAATACCAAATACCCCTAAACTGTATAGTTGTTTAGAAATCATGTCTATAAGTTTAAAGTGGCAGCTTGCATCTGAAACTGCCTGCATGTTTGAATCTGAGGTCACATAGAAACCATGTCTACAGGGCTTAATGACTTTAATTTGCCTCAATTCTGAAACGGTCTAACACCTAATATGAGAATTTGTTCACGTGCATTTGTTGTCTAAGTGTGGAGGCTAACTTGAGCCCTTGATTGCCTTTACATAAAGTCCAACTTGTTTTGTATGTCGCCTAGATTTATCATTTTTGAGCAGCTTGAGTTAAGTCTAGAACCAACCAAAATAGAGGTCCAAATGCCTCCTAGGCCATAGGTATGGGACAGGTAGTGCACGCATAAGGTACGGTTTAGAATCAACTAGTGCGCTTTAGGTAAAAACTCAAAGATAGTAATCGGGTAGTAGGAGATGATAGTCTGTGCTCGCTGGATAATACGAGTAATACCCCATCTCGAGTTATGAAGTATTATTTATGATGCACGGGGTGATCCTTTAGGCTAAAAAATGTAGGACCCCTTCCTCCCCCCCCCCCTCATCTTGTCCTTTAATCAATTGTTTGTACTTACTCAAGGTCTTTTAATAATGAATTTTCCCAAATTTTTTGTTTTCTCTCTGTTTATCTAACTAATTCATATAATTCGAGTTCTGCCGAGACCCACAGTTGTGGACCTCGAAGAGTGCCTAACACCTTCTCTTCGAGGTAATTTGAGCCCTTACCCGATCTTTGGTGACGCAAACTGGTTAAACCCGAGTCATACACATATAGGTGTCGTAACGCACCTTAAAACCGTTAGGTGGAGACTCTCTCTTTTAGCACCTCATTTAAAAGAGTTGTCATATGTCGAAACCCGATTTCGCGAGAAAAAGGGGCGCGACAACTAGTGTCATAAAAGATAGGAAGCGATAGAACATAAAGATAGAGTTGTGTCAATATTTCAGAAGCTATTGTCGCTAAATATCGTTTGATGGTAAGCGAACCAAAAACCATCACCATTGTAACAAGTATCTAAGAGAAACCTTGTAACCCAAGGGAAACTGGACGTAAGTACCTCACCGGTACCGAACCCGTATAAAAACTGTTGTGTCTTGATATATTTCAGTTTGCCTGATTTATTTCCCTTCAGACTATTCACTGTGCAGAATCGAGTCGACTAAAGTTATATTTAGTAAATAAGGTTTTAATCGACCACAATCCACCCCCCCTTCTTGTACTTTCAATTGGTATCAGAGCTAGGCCCATAGAGTTTGCTTAGCAGTTAGCGAGGAAAAGATCGTGGGATCAAACACAGTCGTTGGTGAATTATTTCAAGAAGGAACCTCTCAGGTAAGACCTCTATATTTCAACGGACAACACTTTTCTCACTAGAAAGTTTGTACGGAAACATACACTATGTCATATGACATCAAAGTTTGGCGTGTGATCAAAAAAGGGAATCTTCCAATTCCGCAAAAGAAAGATAAGGATTGTCAAGTCATTGTTTCAAGTGATCCACTTTACTGATGAACAAGGTGTTGTCATAACTGTGAATCCAAAGCAAAAAACCTACTGTATAATGCTATCAGTGGAGAAGAGTATGATCAAGCTATGAAACTGCTAAAAAAATGTGGGATAAATTAGAGGTCACATATGAAGAAACCAACAAGGTGAAGGAAACAAGAATTAATCTTCTTGTTCATGACTATGAGCTATTTCAAATGAAGGATGGAGAATCAGTGGAGGAAATGTTCTCCAGGTTCAGCAAAATCCTTGGAGATCTAAAATCTTTTGGTAGACCAATAAAGAGCGGAGAGCAGGTTAGAAAAATTCTTAGAAGTTTACCCACAATTTGGCAGCCCAAGGTTATTGCTCTAGAATATCAGGATCTTGAAAAAATATCTTATGATGAACTAAGAGGTGATTTAATTGCCTTTGAGAAAACTCACTTGGACAAACAAATTCAACAAAAAAATAAGAAAACAGTTGCCTTTAAAGCAACTGTAGCTGAACCAGAAAATGAAGAAGAAGAGGAAGGATGAGAATATGATAAAAACATAGCCATACTCTCCTAAGTTGTAACAAGCATGATGAGGAAAAATAAAAATAGCAGAAGAGGGAAATCAAACTTCAGAAAAGGAAGGATAAATATTGAAAATGATAAAAATGATGGAAGATGCTACGAATGTGGAAAGCATGGACACATTCAAGCTGATTGTCCCGAACTGAAGAAGAAGCTCGATAGGAACCTTCAAAAGAAGAAGTCCTTTGAAGCCTGGAGTGATGAAGAAGAATCTGACCATGAAGAAATTGCAAATATGTGTTTCCTAGCCATAAACGAAGATAGCAATGAGGACCCAGGAGAGCTTGGGTTCATGGCAGTCAAAGGAACAAATGAGAAAGAAGACTTTGGTGAACTTGGTCTTATGGCATACGAGGGAACCAGTGAGGTACGTCTTCCTACATGTCCCAACTGTTATGAACTTCAAGAATTTATTGATGTTGCTCTTGCAGATATTTAAAGAGTTCTAAATGAAGTTAGAAAAATCCAAAGAAAAAAGAAAGACTGGGCCTTGAAGCTGGAAGTTTGTGAAATTGAGTGTGACATGCTTCAAAATGAATTTAATGAACTTCAACTTCAACTGAATGGATTAAGAACATCCACAAGTCATAATTCTGTCAAATCAAATCATACTGTTCCTCATAATTCTTTGACTAGAACTACAAACTCTCATGCATATTCTTATTGCGATAAAAATGGTCACAACACTAACCAATGCAAGAACAGAATCAGAGCAGAAAGCAGCTTTGAAAATCACAATAACTAGTCGTGCTTTTATGTGGAAAACTTGGTCACACTTCTAACCATTGCAAGTTCAAGGACAATAGGAGATGGGTCTGGTGACCTAAATCCACTAGTCAAGCTAACACTCAGAAATCTAATCATTCAGTACCCAAGTAGGTTTGGGTGACTAAAAACAAGTATTTTTATTTTGCAGAAACACCGCAAGAAGAATTGAAAAGGAAAATGGTATCTTGACAGCGCGTGTTCCAGAAATAAGACTGGTGACAAACAATTATTCAAAATTGTCACCAAATTAGATGGAGGAACAGTTACCTTTGGAGATAAATCAAAAGAAAATGTAGTTGGAGTTGGAAAAGTTCCTCTCAGCTCAACATGTGATGTAGATGAAGTGTATCTGGTTGATGAACTTGGTTACAATCTCTCAGCATTAGTCAACCATGTGACAATGACTACGAGGTTCGTTTCAAAAAACTTGGTTGGTTTATTGAATATGAATTAGGTAAAGTTACTCTCTATGAAAATAGGGACAGAAATATTTATACTATCAGTAACTTAGATAGTGTAGGTAATCAAATATGTCTAGCTTCCATTCTTGATGATCCCTGGGTATGGCATAGAAACCTTGGTGATGCCAGCATGCATACTATTCATAAGCTTTATAAAAATGATCTTGTCATTGGTCTTCCAAAACTAGATTTTTCAAAAGATCAAATTTGTGACGCATGTCAACTAGGAAAACAAACAAGATCTTCCTTTAAAGTCAAAAACATTGTTTCTACTTCAAAACCTCTTCAACTTCTGCATATGAATCTTTTTGGGCCTAGTAGAACTGCTAGCGTAGGTGGTAGAAAATATGCTTTTATTATAGTAGATGATTTTTCTAGATTCACCTGGGTTATTTTTCTTTCTCACAAGGATGAATCATTAAGAAACTTTGAAGTCTTTTGCAAGAAAGTGCATCGTGAAAAAGGATACTATATTTCCTCCATAAGAAGTGATCATGGAGGAGAATTTGAAAGCAAAGTGCTTGATAACTTCTGCAATGATCATAGGATTTCATACAATTTCTCTTCCCCAAGATCGCCACAACAAAATGGAGTGATAGAACGTAAGAACAGAACTCTACAAGACATGGAAAGAACCATGATTGTGGAAAATTCTCTCCCACGTAAGTACCTCACCGGTACCGAACCAGTATAAAAATGGTTGTGTTTTGTTATATTTCAGTTTTCCTGGTTTATTTCCCTTCAAATTATTCATTGTGCAGAATTGAGTCGACTAAAGTTATATTTAGTCACCTAAGGTTTTAATCGACCGCAATTCACCCCCCTCAGGTACTTTCACCTATCCCCCTCTTTGTTCAAGAGTGTATGGAAGTAAGTCTGCCATCTAGGGCGAATCAGTGCCTCATACAACAAAACTCTACTATCGCCATCCTTGATGCACTTCACTTGGTCTAGATCACGTGCCTTCCTTTCTCGCACATTGGCTAACTTGTACAACTTATTATCCCCCTACCTCTGAGTTCTTCATACAAGCATTCAATGCAGTGGTCTTGGTCGCAGTAACTACTAACTTCGCTTCCTTCTTAGCCATCTTATACTGATCCTTATTCGTCCTCTTCCCCTCCTCGTCTACGCTCTCCACAAGCTTCAGATATGCCACTTTCTTGGCCTCCACTTTACCTTGAACCTCAGTACTCCACCACAAATCCCCTTTACGACCACCAGATGAGCCCTTCGAGACACCCAACACCTCTTTAAGCCTTACTACTGCAATTCGCAGTTGCGGTCCACATATTACTCGCGTCACCAGTACTTCTCCATGCTCCCATAGGAAGTAACTTATCTCCCAACTCTTGTGCTCTGTCTTTTGTCAAACCTCCCCACTTGATCCTAGGTAGACCAAACACAACCCTCTATCTACACTTCCTTATGATCTCCAAGTCCATGACTAGAAGTCTATGCCGAGTCGTGAGGTTCTCACTCGGGATGACCTTACAGTCTGCGTACAGACATTTATCAGACTTCCTTTAAAGTAGATAATCAATCTGAGTCCTGGCAACTAAACTCTCTGAATGGTGACCAAGTGCTCTTCCTTCTCTAGGAAACTAGAGTTAGTAATCACCAAATCGAAAGCCTTAGCAAAATCTAGAAGGGATGTATCTCCATTTCTAACTCCGAAATCGAAACCGCCATACACATCATCGTAGCCCCCAGACGTTACCCCAGTGAGGCCATTGAAATCCCCTCCTATGAATAGCTTTTTAGTTTACAGAATACCACGCACAAACTCGTCACAATCCTCCCAGAAACACCTTTTGACCTCCTCATCCAACCCCACTTGAGGGTTGTACGCACTAATCACATTTAGAGTAAAACCCCCAAACAACTAACTTAATGCCTATCAACCTGTCGTTCAACCTCCTAACCTCCACCACTAGCTCCTGAAGATCCCTATCAGCCAAAATACCTACCTCGTTCTTGCTCCTCACACGTCCAAAGTACCAAAGGTTATACTCATCTACATCTCATGCCTTATCTCCCACTCATCTAGTCTCCTGTAGACAAGCTATATTGATCTTCCTCTTATGGAGAATCTTCTCAAACTCTACAGACTTACCCGTCAAAGTCTCTATATTCCAAGACCCAACTCGCAACCTAGAGGCTTCCTTACTATCCTTACCCCTCTTCCCCCCTACACCCCCACCCCCTTGAGGACCCCCCGAGGACATGACCTTACCCTGCCATCATTCAGTACAACCACTATAATCTAATACATAGTGCACAGAAACTACCACAGAAGAAGCAACGAACTAATTAACTACAGACACAGAAGTAGGGGCTCGGCTAATGAACTAGGAATGAAAGTAGCAGCAAGGTATATGAGACTAACCCTAAAGAGTGCTAAAAAGGTCCAAAAACATATGCAATTGAGCTAAATAGATTAACCACAATTAGAGCACAACGACTAATAATGAACGCAATAGAAGCAAAGCAACAGATAATAGCAAGACAACAACAAGGTACTAGGCAATGTAAAAAAGTTTAAGCTAAAACACCAAATCGATACTACATGCAAGTAGATAAGTACTCTACTAAGACCAATGCACGAGACTACAAACAAACAAATATGCACTGTTAACTAAAGCAATTCTGCGAGAATGAAAGAGAAAAGAGACGGGAGATCCGGAGGTACCAACTCCTGGTGGATAGAACCTGGATCATCGATTTGGATGTCGAGGCGTTGTTATAACACTGGCCTTCCACGCACTCCATTTAAGAAAACGAGTAAAAACACCTTGTAACACAATGTTCTCTTTTTTTGTAAGACACATAAACTAGTCTTGAGCCTTCTCTCGACCAACTAATAAAGGGGTGGCTCAAGAAGGAGGCTACTAAAGCATATGCCTTAGGATCCCAAAATTTTAGTACGTAATGAATTTTATAATATTATTTATGCTCAGATAATATTAAGATTTATATAAAAATTTAAAAATTATAAATCTTTATAATAAATAAAGTTAGCTAAATGTTGGTTATAAATTGTATAGAATGTAAAATCTTAATAAATTTAAAGTTCTAAATATTAGGACTTTCAATATAGTTCAAATAGGAAAAAAATTAATAACCAAAATTTTAATCGATTATAAACTCCAAAATATTAGAAAGTAATATTTAAGAGTTTAATGTTTCAAATCCCTAGATAAAATTAAATTTTCGAGGGTAAAAAAGGCAAATAATATTTTGTTAAGGGGTTTCGTACTTTTAATATATATGAGGAATGAGAAACATCTATCACCCAAGGAAAAAAGTGGTGCCACAAATGAGTTAATTTAAAAAATAACTAATTAACAAATACAAACTATATGATTAATATTAAATGTTAGTCTTAGTGGTCCTGTTTTCCATTAGTCATGTATCGGTGCTACAATGAATTTCATCCCATTAGTATCTCATTTGTATTTCCTTGGGGTAAATTATGTATAAGTGATTTATGTTTCAATTCACGTTGCTATTTAGGTTCATATTGGGGTTTGGAGAACGCAAAGGCCTTAAAAGAGGCTGAAGAAGAAAAGATGAAGCTAAAGAAAGAAATCAAGTGAGAAGGCATAATTGAATCTTGTGAAGACCAATTTTTAGACCATCATCGCCAGCTGAGGGTGATCCAAAGCTGATCAAATTTTCATGGGAGAAAAACCTAAATCATATGTTAAACGTTTCTAACGTACTATATTGACTTCTTTATTTATGTTAATCGTGACTTCTTTTTCTAGCACAGATGATTACTATCCATATGATTTTTTTTTTGTAAAAGGAAGTTCCGCTGCAGCTATACGATTGGATTGACAAGAGAAACTTAAAGAATAAGACAATTAAGAAGAGGTCATGTCAAGACCATGAGCTCTAAGTGAGCTCCACTCCTCCTTCAATGGATTCAGAATGTTCTAGAATACGTATTTCGAAGAGAGAGATAAATGAGAAGTAAGGAGTCTTTGATTTGGAAAATGAAACTCAAAAATATCTATTACTGAGTATTGTCTTCTTTATACATGTAAGCAACAAAGAATACAATAAACTAAGCTGACTAAGCTGACAGTTGGAATACAACTATGCTGACTCATCAGTGTATAAATATAGAATAATCTCAATACCCCCCTCCCCCCACCCCCTCAAGTTAGAGGTGAGGTAATAACAACCAACTTTCCAAGAACAGAGGAATGCTTCACCCCAATGAGTGATTTAGTGAGAACATCAATGATTTGTTTTTCAATTCACGTTGCTATTTAGGTTCATATTGGGGTTTGGAGAACGCAAAGTCCTTAAAAGAGACTGAAGAAGAAAAGGTGAAGCTAAAGAAAGAAATCAAGTGGGAAGGCATAATTGAATCTTGTGAAGACCAACTTTTGGACCATCATCGCCACCTGAGGGTGATCCAAAGCTGATCAAATTTTCATGGGAGAAAAACCTAAATCACATGGTAAACTTTTTTAACGTACGATATTGACTTCTTTATTTATATTAATCGTGACTTCTTTTTCTCGCACAGATGATTACTATCTATATGATTCTTTTTTCTGTAAAAGGAAGTTCTGCTGCAGCTATACGATTGGATTGACAAGAGAAACTTGAAGAATAAGACAATTAAGAAGAGGTCATGTCAAGACCATGAGCTCTAAGTGAGCTCCACTCCTCCTTCAATGGGGGATTCAGAATGTTCTAGAATACGTATTTCGAAAAGAGAGAGAAATGAGAAGTAAGGAGTCTTTGATTTGGAAAATGAAACTCAAAAATATCTATTACTGAGTATTGTCCTCTTTATACATATAAGCAACAAAGAATACAACTAAACTAACTAAACTAAGCCGACTAAGCTGACAGCTGGAATACAACTATGCTGACTCACCCACCACCTTCCTAAGTGATCTATACTCTGCTTCTACTGAGGACAAGGAAATTGTTTCTTGTTTCTTGGACTTCCAGCTCACAGGATTTCCTCCAAGAAGGATAATGTAACCTGGCACATACCTCCTAGAATCAGGGCAGGCTGCCCAATTAGAATCACAATAAGCAGTGATGGAAAAATCAGATGTATTGTTGAAGTACAAGCCCAATGTGGGATCTTTATTGAGGTACCTCAACATGAGATAAGCTGCATGTAGATGAGGTTCCCTTGGGTGTTGCATAAACTGACTCAAATGTTGGACCCCATAAGCTATATCCAATCTAGTGTTTGTAAGGAAATTTAACTTCCCAACCAATCTTCTGTAGAAAGTAGGATCAGATAAAGGAGTGCCCTCTTTAGCCTTCAGTTTTACTGGAGGATCAAGAGGAGATTTCGGGCTGGTTGAGTGCAGGAAATCATACTCTGTCAGAAGGTCCAGAATAAATTTTCTATGTGAGATAATAATACCATATTCATAGTAAAGGACCTCTAGTCCCATAAAATAATGCAGTTTTCCCAAATCCTTTATTTTGAATCTATCATGTAGGAAAGCTTTGGGTTGACTAATTTCTTCTAAATCACTCCTTGTGAGGAGAACATCATCAACATAAACTGCTACAAAAAAAGTTGAAGAACCCCGCTTATTAAAGAACAGGGAGTAATCATGCATGGAATGTGTGTATCCTCTTGTATACAAAGCCTCAGTCAATTTATCATACCACTGTCTACTGGCTTGTTTTAGCCCATAGAGGGATTTGTTCAGCTTGCAGACCAAGTTTGGAGACTCTAATTAAAGCCCGAGTGGAGATTTCATGTAGACTTCCTCATACAGATCTCCATGGAGAAAGACATTATTTACATCTAACTAGTAAATCTACCATCTCTTCTTAGCTGCAATGGCAATCAAGGATCTGACAGTGGACATCTTGACCATAGGAGAAAAAGTCTCAGTGTAATATATTCCATCTTGTTGTGTGTACCCTTCACAACTAGTATGACTTTGTACCTTCCTATGTTACCATCTGCTTTGTATTTTACCTTGTACACCCACCTACAATCAATGGCCTGTTTACCCTTTGGAAAAATGACTAAGTCCCAAGTATTGTTGGTATATAATGCTTCAAACTCTTGAGTCATGTCATTCTACCAAGCTTGATACATGGCTGCCTCTTCATATGAAGTTGACTCTCTATCATGACAAATACTTCTTACAACATGCTGACTATTATGATGCAAGTCATCAGGAGTAATATGGTTATTTTGTAAAAACAAAGCATTGAGGGAAAGAATGAAATTACATTTCAAATTGGGTAGATTACATACATAATCATTCAAGTGAGAGGGAAGTCTTGATTCCCTACTAGATCTTCTTTGTACTAAAGTTTCTATGGAACAAGGGTGAGACTGAGTGGTTGAAGGTGATGTGGTAAGATGGAAGTGTTTAGTGCGAGTTTGTAATTCATAGGAAGGACATGTACTAGAAGGAGAAATGGGTGACATATCAGGTAGAGGAGTTGTAGTGCTGGAGGAAGAAATGGTGGACTGGTCTGTGTCCCTTTGATCAGTGGTAGAAGATGTAGGAGAAATAATGGGGCAATCAGGTAGGTGATCTGTAGAAGAAGATGTAGGAAAGTATGAGGGTAGATTTTTGTACATTTGAAGTGAAAGTGAAAGGGAAAATGGTTTCATGAAACAAGACATCCCTGGAGACAGAGATTTTCTTAGTAGCTAGACTTAGTACTTGTAACCTTTTGTCCCAAATGGGTAACCAACAAATACATGTTGAGTGGCTCTTGGTTCAAACTTGTCGCTGAAGGGTTTGGTCACAATAGGATAACACAAGCAACCAAAACTTCTCAAGTGGGAGTAAGTTGGTTTCTTGTCATACAAGAGTTCAAAAGGACATTCTTTAAAGGAACTGTTGGTACTCTATTAATTAGAAAGGTTGTTGTAAGGACACTCTCCCCAATATTTTAGTTGTAATCTGGACTAAAAAAGAAGTGCCCTGGCAACTTCAAGAAGACATTTATGTTTCCTTTCCACCACCCCATTTTGTTGGGGGTGTGTAAGGTGAGGAAATACTTGAAATTATTTTGTGTTTCTACATGATAGGGGCCCCACAGGTCAATATGAAGGAGTTCAAAGATTTTTGTAGTACTGGTTGTTTTCTGAGGGAAAGAGAGTCTAGAGTGTCTGGCCATGGGACAAATGGAGCAAATAAATGGTTGTCTAGGAGAGAAAGATGCATGAACAGTAGAATACTTCTCATATCATTGAAGGGTACATGACCAAGTCTATAATGCCTTAGTAGATCCACAATGTCTCTGAGAGATGTAGAAGAAAGTAGAGTAGAAGCATTGTCTTTATTATTGCAAATGAATATTTACAGTAGGGTGGTGGGAATAGGATAAACAGTGTATTGCGTTCATATCAGTAGCATGACTGGACAAGAAAGGAAGTGCACACTTAGAAACAGAATCAAGACTACCTTTCTTGAGACATTGAGAACATAGAAAGTGAAGTCCATCATACATCTTACCAATCTCCAGAGGCTTCTTCAGTGAAGAGGCCTGCAGTAGACAGGGAGTGTCAGAAAAAGAAGCAACACATTTGAGATGAACTGCTAATGAACTAATGGAGACTAGATTAAACTTGAAAGATGGTATAAACATGACTTTATGTAAGATAAATTTAGGGGCTAGATGTACATCTCCTATCTGGGTTACTTTAACTTTATAACCATTTGACAATTTAACAAGCAAGGGATATGGTAGATTTATAATATTTTGTAGGTTAGTTTTATCAGTGGTCATGTGGTGTGAAGCTCCTGAATCTAATATCCACAAGTCAGCTTTTGCATTGAAACATTTGCATGATGGATTATCAAAATCAATAGAAGAAGTGCAAGCAATCATACCTGCAAAATTCACAGAAGCTCCACCATAAATACTTGAAGTGCCTTCTCCTCCAGTTCCAGCTTGAAAATGCTGCAGTAAACTGAGAATTTGTCCATATTGTTCTTTTGAAAGGCTCATGTTCTAATTGTCTCCCTGATGTTCTGGTTCAATTGCTTTAGTTGACAACATGTCTGATGACATTCCCTGCACACTTGCAACTACATTTGCCATAGTGTTATTCCCCTTGTTGGATCTCATGTTGTTGTTACTGTTGTTATACCCTTGTGAATTCTTCTTGTACTGCTGTGTACCCTGGACAAAACCTTGAGGGTATCCATGTAGCTTGTAGCATGTGTCTTTGGTATGTCCTGGTCGTCTGCAATGGTCACAAAATGGCCTAGGCCTATTTTTTGAAGTCTGATTCCACACAAGTGAGTAATTTGTCTTAAAAGTTCTTCCCCCTACATTGACATTCAACGCAGAAGAATCAAAATTTAATTGATTTCTAGGCTTGAATTCTCTCTGCTTCTCCTCCTGTATCAGCAAAGCAAATGTATGTTCCATAGAAGGCAATGGGTTCATCATGAGAATGCTTCCTCGAATAACTGTGTAAACCTCGTTGAATCCCATTAGAAACTGTATGAGTCTTCTATCCTTCTCTGTCTTGTGCATGATTTCCTTTGATCCACAAGTGCATACACAACTACAGTGAGTTTTAGCACTTAATGTGTTCAACTCTTCCTAGAGTTTCTTCATTTTTGTATAATAACCTGTGATGTCAAGCACTCCCTGACTCAAATCGTTATTCTCCTTCTGGATTTGGTACAACTTAGATCCATTCGTCTGATCATATCGATCCTCCAATTCCTTCCACGATTCAATGGGGTTATTTACATACTCAACGTTGTCTGCAATGTCCTTCGCTAAAGAGTTCAGAATCCATAAAGTAACCATGTCATCATACCTCTCTCGTTGATGAAACTGTGGAGAGGTTACATCAGGTCTCACACACTCTCCATTGATAAAACCTAGCTTATTTTACACTGAAAGGTACCTTAACACCCCTTTTCTCCAGGAGCGATAGCCAGCTCCATCAAAAGGAACAGGTACTAAGGTAGAACCTAGACTGTCAGATGGATGAATATAGAGTGGACTAGTTGTATCAATTACTGTTTGCGTTGTTGTCTTCGCCTCGTCGGTTTGGTCCAAAACCGCAATGAGAATATTGAATCAGTTGGATTACTTCTCGCCTAGACGGAATTAAGCTCAGAAATCTCTATTCACTGGCAATTGTCAATTCAGAACTTTTCCCTAAATTGTTTGTTTGTGAAAAAAAACCTAGATTACTTTGTGATTGAAAACGGAAGAAGAGAAATTGAATTCAACGACGTGATCGATGAATAAGACCTCCGCTCTGATACCATGTCAAGATCATGAGCTCTGAGTGAGCTCCACTCCTCCTTCAATGGAGGATTCAGAATGATCTAGAATACGTATTTCGAAGAGAAAGAGAGAGAGAAATGAGAAGTAAGGAGTCTTTGATTTAGAAAATGAAACTCAAAAATATCTATTACTGAGTATTGTCCTCTTTATACACATAAGCAACAAAGAATACAACTAAACTAACTAAACTAAGCTGACTAAGCTGACAACTGGAATACAGCTAGAATACAACTATGCTGACTCATCAGTGTATAAATATAGAATAATCTCAATAGGTCCGGAGAAATGCACTGCTTTCAATATTAGAAATACACTTAGACTTCATTTTTTTGTACTTAATGCAGGTCTTAATCTTAATCATTCAGATCTCAGACGTTAATTGCGTTTGTTTTTAAAGTCTGAATCTTAATTATTTAAATCTTAATCATTAAGTGTGTTGTTTTTCTTCACAACCACTTAATGGGTCTGAATATGTCTGTATGATTAAGATCTATAATAGAGACTTAATTTCATTAAGATGCTATCATCCATATTCATTATTAACTGCCGCCACCGCAACTACCAGTATGCCGCCACCACCACACCACCATCATCATCAATCATAGCCGCCACCATTATCGACTATCAGCACCCACGATATCCACCACTACAACCACCATCATTCTCAACCACAATCAACACTCATTCACCTTAACTACCACAACTAAATGCCCCATCACCATCAACATCCACAACCGGCACTTCCCATCATTATAACCTACCACCATCCACCACCACCTTCCTCAATCACAACTACCACCACCACCTGCCATTATGAACTATCACCACCCACCACCACCATTCTCAATCATAATTGCCACCATTACCAATCACCACTAGCTACTACACTGAACCACCACCATCAACCAAAACTACCACCAACCACCGCCTTTAGTCGGCATTCACCCGTTAGCCATCACCGCCAACAACTATCATATTTTTAAAAACTATATATTTTATTGATAGAATATTAGATTATTAGTATTTCATTTGAATTTTATGTTTATTAATTTTTAAATAAAGATAAACCTTATACATTCAGATGTTAAAAATCAAACAGTCTTAATCATTTAGTATTCAAATCTTAATACACATCTTACTATTCAGTTATATATTTAAATTCAGATTTAATCTTAATACACATCTTAATATTCAGATGTATATTCAGCTTCAGACGTCTTAATCTTGAAAAAAACAAACGAGGCCTTAGACTCTATCATCTTAAGAGTTTTAGGGAACATTAACCCAAACGTGTCACACAAACATACGGTGTTGTAATAGATTATCGATAACTTGTCTAACATTTTTGTTGTTTCCCTATGTTGGATGTAATTAGGTGGAGTTTCTCTTCAGCAGCTTGGTAAAAGATCGAAAAACAGATGATTAAATATTTTTCAACTCTTTTGATTTTTATATTGTTGGATTTCATTTTGGATCTCAAGTCCTATTTTGAAGAATTGAAGATGGCATTAGTTTCACAAAATTTAATGTTAACAAAGTTAAGACAACTTTATTCAGCAAATCAACTTAACTCAAGTAACAAATACCAGTTATATGGTTAAGCTGCTAACTATTTCAAAACTTAAAAAACTCTAAAAGAAACATAAGAAAATATCTATCACCCCAAAATATTCCAACGACATTGGAAAAATAGTGATAGAATACAATGACGTAACCTAATAAACAATATATACACACCATATAATTAATATTCATCCTCGTAATTAACATAGTGGATTTATATTTTAATCTTAAAAAAGTTATAGTAGCTTGGTGTATTCAATTCCCTTGTGCAGTTGATTGAGTTGACACATGGGTATGCTCAATCATGGAGGCAAAATAATTTAAAAAGAGGGTCAAACGACTCAAAACCTCAGCCATAAAACAAAGCAAATCTGTCGCTCGATTCACCAATACACACTTTGGTAGTGTGGGACAGCTAAAATATTTCAATTATACGCTAAATGAACACATCAAGAGTTAGAGTGAATGGATGAGTATAACCCACAGTTGTTTATCCCCCTCCACATGGCAAACCTAAGGTGCCACCCATGGCTGGATGGACGCTTAATTTTATGGATAATCATATAACTTATTTTTGTAACATAAAATAACCTAACTACGTTTATATATATACGTAGAAAATTGGTATAAAAAAGGTAGGCCGCCACTCAATTCAATATCTTACATAATATTCATATGATATCACTGAAAAAATAAAATAAAAAACCTGTTTTCCAACCTAGTTAAGAAAAACTGCATGACTGATATGCCACATGGTGAAAAAACTTTGAGTATTAAAGTGGACAGAAAAGTAAAAAAAAATAAAAAATTATCATTCTAAGTGGTGGCACCATACGAAAATTATGTAAGGTGAGTTGCTAATAAATAACTATTCACATGATAATTTATACTAACTTGCATGTGTTCTTTCGGATTGAATTTAGTATTTTCTGACATTCCTTTATTTTCTGTGAATATATGTATAATTAAGTTATTTTTCGGCAACAATAATTAGTTTTATGAATTTGACACAATAAACAGCCGGCTAAATGACCATACACGAAATTATATTAACTCCATTATTTAATTTGTCAAACGCACAGCTAGTGCGTTACTCTTTTCGAAATGTCTATAAAAGGCACCAACCTCTAATTTCCTTTGCGCATAATAACCTTATTAGTGTCTTCCCACCCTTGGCCTCCTTCCCTCTTTCAGAAAGAAATCCAAGAAGATCGTAGGAAAAGATAAAATAACTAAAGAAATGAAGTACCAAAACTTATTAAAAAGCTTGGCCAGATTTTTGGCATCTCAGCCTATGAAGATATTCACTCAACTACTAGTTTCAATTTCGTTATTTTCATTCCTATTTTCCTTCTCATCATCTACTTACTTCTCCTTCTTCACCCATTCGTTAAAATTCTCATATTCTGCATTTCCTTTCCAACTTCTAAGCCATGCCACGGACAAAAACTACGTGTTTTTGATATGCAATGGAATATTCTTGGTGCTCCTTGCTAAGACTTCGAGCGAGGAGAAGGAGGAGGAGGAAGAAGAAAATGGATTCTTGAACGAATTGCAAGAAACCGAACCTCTATGTATTGACGCTCAAGCCTCGTATCCTGAAACATCAAATGAACCTATAAGACGTGACAATAAGGATGTACTGAGCATACAACTCAGTAAGTCTCTAAACGTTGAAAACTCAAGTTCGGCATTCGTGGAATATAATAAGCAAGAGGCATCGTCAAAGGAAGAAGGTGGTTTTGGAGACGAAGAATGTTCTACAACTTACAATATAGTAGAGGCAGATTATAATGAAGAAAATGAAATGGAGTCTCATGAGAATGGATTTTTAATGGAAGACGTAGAAGTAGAAGTAGAAGAAGAAAATGATGAGCCATTGAGTAAGTTGAGCACGGAGGAACTGAACAAGAAATTTGAAGAATTCATAAGAAGAATGAAGGAAGAAATTAGGATTGAAGCTCGCCAACAATTAATCCTCGTAAACTAATCATTATTCACCTTCTATATGTTGATATATATCGGTTTTAATGTACATGTTGAGTTGTATTTGATTTTTTTGCTCATGTCCTAGATAAGGTAGAGGTGTAATTGTATTAAATTCTGTCTATGTTAATGTATAAAGTGTATGTAATGGAATTCTAGAGTTTATTCCACGTTGCATCCATGTATGTTGACCCCTTTAATGATCGTTAGTTCTAAATAATAACCGCTAAACTGAAAATTGGATTAAATTTCTTTTTAATTAAACCGTAAGCAAGTAGATAAATTAAAACTTATACCAAGCAACACACAATTAGTTCAAAGCCTAGTTGTTAATTAATGTACCGACTGTCACAAGATATAGGATAACGAATTGCGTTGTTTAATGATTAATACATCATTGTGATCAAATTAACCTGATCATACTTCCTATGGACCATGAAGAACATCGAGAAATAGCCTAATTTTGTAAAAGAGAAGCAAATGTAACGAAATATTGGTATTTGATTGATTGTTAGAAGAATCTAGGAGTTGGACGTAGTAAAAAAATATTTATATTTAAGAGAAGCATGCAAGAGTTGGTCTATTGATTAATGAAGTAGGCGAAAA
Source organism: Nicotiana knightiana (assembly GCA_005239525.1). Classification (NCBI taxonomy): domain Eukaryota; kingdom Viridiplantae; phylum Streptophyta; class Magnoliopsida; order Solanales; family Solanaceae; genus Nicotiana; species Nicotiana knightiana. The sequence continues at coordinate 10,922 of ML400238.1, read as the reverse complement.
ATTATAAGATTTTAGGTTTAAAATTTAGTGAAGATAAAATATATTAGTAAGCGATTTCTTTCCATCTGCTTGAACATTGGTGGCAAAGTTACTTCATACTTGCGATGATGTCAAGTAGTAAATATTGGATGAAATATGAAAAGTGTGCATAAATTAGCTCAGACACTATATAAAAAAAATTATGCGAAGTAAGAAAAAGAAATAAGTGTCATGTTTAATGACTATGTTGGATCTTTTTTTGTTTACAGAAAAATATAATTGTATTGATGAATCTTTGTGAGTACAGTTTTGTTTATCCCTTGATTCTTCTTTCCGGATTGTATGTTCTCCAAGATTCAAGGGCTTATGCAACATATTTTTCGAACGTAGGATGATTCGTACTTCCTAGGATTTATTTGATCTCCATAAAAAGGAAGAAGCAAATATTTTTTATCTCTATATAAATATTTTATGAATTTATAGAATTTTAAAATGATATCTTCTTAAAATTACAAGAGTTTATGGAATTTTTGGGACGATTATGAAATGTAAATATGAGCTCAGCCAATTGAAAATTGTTTGACCTACAAAAAGTTGGGTCCAATCCAGAATTCTCTATGTGAAGATCGTTATCAATAATGGGACTATAGATATAGTATTTGATGGACTAGAATATGTCTTATTTTAATTTCTACCTCTTTTTTTCTTTCTGGCATTATTTCTTGGTTAGGGAACTTCAACCTTTGACACTTGGAAAGTTTTCTACAGTAACTATCTTGTCATGATTTCTTCTATTCGAAACACAGTAACTGACAAAAATAAAAGGTGAAGACGGACATAAAAGTTAGGGAGATATCAGAAATTTGTAAAGATTTCTTTTCCTTATTGGGATGGCTTGAAGTGTCTACAATCATAGATTTCAGTTTTGGAAGTATCAGAAGAACGAATTAGGATATTAATTGCTTCTATGTAATGGTAAGAGTTTAAATTCTACGTAAAGCAATTATTATAAAATAATTAAAGTGAATCTTCTGAAATACCTATTTTTGTAAAGAAGAGAGGTATTCTAGGTTGACTATTACGATAATACTATTATAGTCGACCATTTCTATAATAGTCTTATTTGTTTCGATATTTTTTTGCTTTTATAGTTATACAATTATAACATTATTTGTTGTTTAAATATTTTTTTGTTGTTATAAATTAAAATTTCTTTTTCTTAATTTAGACATATAAAAGAAAAAAAATTATTCAAATTTAAAATCTTAAAAGATATGCATATTTTACTAGGTAAATATTGAAAAAAACTAATACATTATTAGTAAATTCATAATTTAAACGTATAAAGATATAAACTCTAAAGTACACATTTTAAAGTTACTAGAAAAACAATTTTTTTCAAGACTTATTAAAGAAGTTTGTAATTGTAGTTGTTTTGTAGGTTTCATTCTTTTACTACCGACTGTAATAATAGGTGTAAAAAGAATAATTTTCAAATAAAAAAACATATATTCTAGAAGGGAAAGACTCTTCCCTTTTGCAGAGAGGCTTATATATATATACAAAACTAGGGAAGAGTCGGCCCGTTACACCCAAAAAGAAAACATTAGCTCTATTCACAAAATCTACAACATTGTCTAATACACATTTGATTAAAGTTAAGAAATTACTTGAGCTTATTCGTTTGCATGAATGATATATGGAAGAAGATAGGCAGAAATGAAGCATTACATATTGAATGAAAATCTTGTTATATGTCCTTTCGTAAACTCCATATAGAAAAAGACATTCAAGTGTACGTAAAGCCCTTAGAAAAGAACCCCTGCTTCAACTTTATTACAACAAAAGACATTAATGGATGAAATTAAAGAAAATTATTCTTGTGTTGGAAGTGACTAGTATTGTGACTTTTAGCTGTACAGGTGGCCTGAAATTTTAATTTTCACTTGTTTAAATCTTAGCACATTTGTGGCTCTAATCTTTTATACTTTTTACCTTTCATTTTCAAAGACTCCACCCCTGTGTGGATTTCTATATATCATGGAACCTCTTTCCACTTAATGGGACCTCTTTCAATCAAGTTTGGTCAATCTCATAATTAATGAATTGTTGGATATTATCATATAAGTGGACTTCAAATTAATTTCAACATTTGGTTCCATAGAACGTTTTGATGGACGTGATAAGAGTAATTTATCTATTGCATTTTATGTATTCATTATTAATAGACAGTAATGTACGCCTCCTTGTTATAGATTTATGAGTCCGTAATGAAAAGGCCTACAACTTTTGAAACTCTCTGTGTATAAATATTATATACTAGTTTTTTAGGACACGCGCTTTTCACGTGTATCCATGTTAATAAATACATAATTTAAAAAAAATTATGTAAATATTATTAAATAATTCACTTGAGTTATATCAAATTGTTTATTTTTTTTTTGTGAAAAATGATAAATGTTGTTCCCATTTTTCTAGCTCAATAAATAAAGATACCGTAAAAGTTTTGTGATGCCTTAATTTTTAATTTGAAAAGGACTTGTATCAGAATTTTCAAATAGTAGTATGATATTCCCTTATTTGATTGGTGACTGAAATACTTTTTCAAAAAATATTCTCTAGTGTTTATTTAGAGACTAGAAAATATTTTTTATCTTACCCCTCCGTCTTCCCCAAAATCCCCATCTTTCCTATGCCCCCTTCCTCCTCCCCCCCTCCCCCCCAAAAAAAACCCTAAATACCTGATGTTTTGAGGATACTATTTTTTTTAAGAGTTTAATTATTCTTTTAAAAATTCACACAAACCCCAGGGACTAAAGTGGTGCTTTACTTTTTCACACCAAAAAAAATGTCAAAATTTGTGTTACATAACTAAAAAGAAAATACTATTTTTTTTGAAGTACTCTTTCTACAACGTGAGAAAGCTTTCAGTTTATTAAAATGAAAGAAAACACTTTTTCTACATCTTGAAAAGAAAATACTCACTTTGTTGAAATGACAGAAAATACTTTTTACTACATTATTTTGTTGAAATAAAAGAAAATACTTTTTCTACATCACGAAAAGAAAGTTCCTTTTTTTTTTTAGAATGAATGAAAATTCTTTTTTACATTATGAAAAAAACAATACTCATTTTGTTGAAATTAAAAAGACTGTAATCATTTTGGGGAGTGGGGGGGTATTTGGGGATGGGGAATAGGGTGAGGAAGGTTGAGGAATAGTTTTGAAAAATATTTTCACTTCTTTTGATAGGGAAAACATTTAAGCCAACCAAAGATGAAAAAATTGAATAATATTTTTCGAAAAATATTTTCCTCCATACCAAACCCACCCTAAAAGTTAGCATTTTACTAGAAATACTTCGTTGTTCTTCTATAAACTATTAAAAGACTATTCAAAAGACAGTTAGTTTTTTGAATCAACAGATGCAGATGTAGAAGAAATAAGCAGATACAATTGAATTAGAGGAGGGCAAGTTCTAGAAAGGACCTGAGGATCTCCAAATTAATGGGGTCTCTATTGAAAATGACCTTTCATGATATTGGCAAACTACTTGGTTGAGGCCTAGATTATGACTTTATGTAGTGTCCTTTTTCATGAATTTGGAAGCTTATAACACCAATACAAAAAGAAGACAAATAACGAACAAAAGCTTCTCGACATTCATTCACTAGCATTGGTACTCCTCCTTAGATAGTGAAACAATTGGCCGTCTAGAATGGCACAAGAATCATGATCTATTTTGATCGAGTAGCATAAACCTATAGGGGTCGTTTGGTAGGGGAATACATTATTTGGGGATTATATTACTTTGTGAATACATTTTTATTGGAAGATGTTTGATTCAATAGCTTAAAAATGAGGTATGCGGAGTATAATATAAACATGCGTTTAGTGTATACTAGATAAACTTTTATTTTCAATTTTAACATCGGATTGTTTAAAATACTTTGGGAGAAGAGCCTTGGAGAAGGGTATCTTTGTCATATTAGTATTTATCCTGGGATTGATTAATCCTGAGAGTAGGGGGTGTACAAATAAAAATCGACAAACCGCACCAACTCGATAATCCAAGTCAAACCGAGAAAAAAAACCCGACTATGATTTGGTTTGATTTGGTTCGGTGTTAGAAAAAAAATCCGACCATAATTAGTTTGGTTTGGTTTGGTTTTAACTAAAGAAAATCCAATAACCAACCCGACATTACATATATAGAAATTTTAGATATATTTAATATATAAATATACTTATTGTGATGTAATTTATAAATATTTCTTAAAATTTTCATAATTTTATCTTTTAAGGTATTATTTCAAGGTTAGACTTAGAACTTTTGAATGTTCCAATAAGTTTTATAGCCATTAATATTAGTAAATTAAATAATGCTAACAAATGCCCAAACCAAATCAAATCAATACTAATACTAACAAAAGACGTTCAATTCAATACTACAAACGGGAATGTATTGAATATCTATTTTTGTTTGGCAATAATTTAGATAAAAATGCATAACTTATTTTTATTTTTTCTTTACCGTTAGTCATGTAATTAATACTCCCCTATTAGTATGCTTATTTTAACATGACTTAGTATTTTTAGATTATGTTTATTTTTATTAAGGTTTTTTAATTAGCAATATTTATATTACATAATTTTATTATCTTTACTGTTGAATATTTTAGGATAATGTCATGACACATCTCATATTTTGTATTATTTTCTTGACCTAAGTATTATTCCATCCCGACCTAAGTATTATTCCATCCCTAATGTGAAATAGAATAATACTCAATTGTAGGGTAATAACTTCGCATTTAATCCTAGAATTATTATCCCTTATCCCGCATACGAAACAACCCTTAAAAGATAAGTATGTTACACGAAAATGGCTAATCAAGACTTCAACTAAAATCACTCCTTTTAGCAGATTTTGTCAAAGTTTCCATTATTAGTATGGTATGTGTATGGCGCTTTGTTACAAACAAATTGGGCCACATTACAATCAACCAAACAAGACAAAGAGAATGACATGCATAATTGTAATTCAGATACACATCACAATTCACAAGCATAGGAAGATCAAGAGAAGAAGTGGGAATACATATAACTACAGCGTAGAATAAACCACTAAAAACTGTCGTCACTAAAGCCAATGATGTTTTTTGTGACGATCTTAATTGAATCGCCATAAAAATATAGGGCTTTTAGTCGCAATGGAAATTAACACTATATTAGTGACCATATAGATGAATATAATTTTGGGTAGTTTTTGTATTTTTGTGAGTGATTTGAGTGAAAATATTGAAAAACAGCTTTTTGGAAATTTTAAATTTTTGAAAAATTTCAAAATTCATCTTCAAGTGAAAACTAAAAAGTTTATGGCCAAACACTGATTTCGAAAAAAATGAAAAAAAATCGTATGTCCGAACCGGCTCTAAGTTTTTATTCTAAATCCTTAATGCCAAGCATTTAAGGCATTTATTGAGGTTTACAAAAGTAGGTCATAGCCTACTGCTGCTGTGTTTTGTGGCAATGACATTAGGACCTCCAAGTACTGTCAAACAAGAGACTCCAATATTCTATTGTTGACAATTCTCAGCTTGTCTTCCACATGCACGAAAGGAGGGAATAGTTTACATTTTTTGTTGATGTTCTAACTTCTAAATCACAATTAGTTGGGGTTAATTAGCGTATAAATCCTAACTACTTCGCTATATCGGACCATCTATTTGATCGGCATATATATCATGCTAAAGTCTGCTGTAGATATATTAGAGAAACTGTTAAGAGAATTTGTAGGGATTGGATATATTGAAGAAGAAAACTCTTTGATGAGATATGGTCAAGCAATCAAAGAGGACACATGCACACAATCAGTTATATACCTATTATTGTTTGATCATTCAAGATCAAACAGAGAGGACAAATGCAGACAAGCAGCATTATTCATTTTGTTGTCAGGCCATTGCATTAAGAATACTTATTCCAATTATTTTTTCGAATCAAACTGTTTAAAAGAGAGGAATGTGGAACACTAACTAAAACATCATTCTTATAGGTGCAAATCAATGGGCGGCTAATTAAGTCAGTGGCCTAAAACCAAATTATAATAAAAAGCCTTAAACTTTTTGATAACTAAAGTTTTTATATATACAATAAATTAAATATGCAAAAACGTGAATGAACAATATATAATTTCTAAGAGAACATCACTATGGCGACTGTTAGAGAATATTACTCTTGTACCTCATTGGATGTGTAATAGTTTTCCAAGGGGTTTATAATGGTTCTGAACTACTTCGCCAAAATACCTTGTTGAAAGAGTTTCTAATGGCTAAGTATTGCAAGAGGAAACATCCAGTTGCAAAAAAAGGGTCCTATGGGCAATCTCACACCTGAAAAAGACTTATGAATATCAAAGATGAGGCTGAGAATTGCACTCTGTGGAAGATTGGAAAGGGTGATGTATCATTTTGGTGGGATAATTGGTCGGGTTGAAATCTTCTTGCCAAGAAGATCCAATTTCAGAGAGCTTCTAGGCGCACTAAAGTTCATGAATTTTTTTGAGGAGGGACATTGAAATACTGCTAAACTTTTCAATGTTCTTCCATCAAACAGCGGTCCATACCATACTGGATATTTGTCACGACCCAAAAGCTCATCACAGGCGTCTTGATGGTACTTAAGCTCTAAGATTAGGTAATACTACTAAAAAATTTGGGTAATTTCGTTCAAGAAAACCGACCGATATCGGTCAGAATTTGAGGAAAAGCAACTGATTTCTGACGCAACTTGAAATTTTGCTTAGTTGATATGTCATATGTCTCATCTCCATCATACCACAACTGTTTTAGCTCATCAATCAGAGGTTGCAAATATACATCACTCTTTAGATTGCGGGGACCAGGAATAACACAATTTTAAAAAATATATGGACTAGTCATACACATTTCAGGCGGAAGATTATATGGCGTAATAAAGACCGGCCAACATGAATATGGTGTTGCAGAAACAGAAAATGGCATGAAACCATAAGCATACAAACCCAACCGAACATTCCTCGGTTCACTAGCATAATCCGGATACATCCTATCAAAATACTTCCAAGCTTCCCAATCTGAAGAATGACACATAACACCGGGCGACCTTCTACTTTTATTGTGCCATTTCATATGAGGAGCGGAACTCGTCGATGCGTACAACCTCTTTAATTTAGGAATAAGAGGTAAATAATGTATCGACTTCACAGCAAAATTCTTCCCGCTGGAAACCCGTTTAAAACAAGATTTTTCACAAAATTTACAACTTTCTAAATCTGCATCATCCTTATAATACAACATGCAACCATCTTCACAACAATCGATTCTCATAGACAAGAGTCCTAACTTAGAAATCAATCTTTAGCCTTATAGAAATCTTCGGGTATGTTGAAAGTTGGTCAACTAGTTCACCCATAAGGCCAATGAAAGAATCTATTCCCGCTTGAGAAATATTGATATCTGATTTGATAAATAATCTAACCGCAACAGACAACTTAGAGTGCATACTCCCTTCCCTTAGTGGACGACTAGCGGCCTCTAACTGGTCATAAAATATTTTTCCTCTTCGTTAGGAGGTTGTTCAACACTGGGTTTCAAAATCGAAGTGCATCCCAAAAGCATCCGCAACCATTGCATGGTATTTAGGATGCTGAACGCTATTCTCCACCGACCTACTACTTTAACCAACAACTACGTTATGAAATACACCATCAGTACCATCAACCTCTTCATGACTAGTCCACACAAAATAATTATCCATAAATCCCTTTCTATAAAGATGATTCGTAACATCCTCCGAACCCAAAAAATGCAAACACTTGCACTTCGTACAAGGACACCTAATCATCCCTCCGATCCGAAACGGTTCAAGTGACATTGCATGCCTAATAAATTCCTTAACCCCTTCTATAAATTCCTCCCTAAAAAGCAGACGATTAGGATAATTCCTTTTATACATCCAACTACGATATTCCATCTACATAAAAAATAAATAAATTACCTTTATATTAATCATAATTCAAATTAATTTATAGAATAAAAGTTACATAATACACTTTAGTTACAAAGTACAACATTTAAATAATCTGAGTGCATATTAATTTGAATACAATATTATTCTAACCCTACCATTAAACATAATTAGACTCGCAAGAATATTTAATTAGTTAACTCATTCAATTAGAGTAAACCTTAAAACTAAATAATAATAATAATAATCAATTGAGATATCCCAAAATTCCAAATTGTAAACCCTAGTTTATAACATTTAACTAGTTAACACATTCAATTAGAAAAACTCACTTACTATTAATCATAATTAATAAACCCTAAATCATAATTTAATATGTCCTAAATCATAGTTCAAAAAGCCCTAAATCATAGTTTAATAAAACTGAAATTTTTTTAGTTAATTAAGCAAGTACCTTACATGATATTGTAACGATCTGACCGGTCGTTTTGCGTTATCGGACCCCGTTCCCCTAAATGAAACTTCCCATAGCGAATTATTGTGATTTATGACTTGCGGGAACGGGCGGTTTGGTATTCGGAAGCATTTAGAGTGATATAGGAACACTTGGTTCCTTAAGGTTGGCCTTTAAGGCCAAGTTTGACTTTGGCCAATATTTTGAGTAAACTACCTCGGAATCGAGTTTCGAGAGTTCAAGTAGCTTCGTCGAATGATTTTGGACTTGGGCGTATATTCGGAATGGGTTTTGGATGACTCGGGAGCATTTCGACGCCCAATAGCGAAATAAGAGTTCCTTAAGTTCATATGGTGGATTGGGACGTGTCTTTGTGTTATCGAGGTCCAAATGGAATTTCAAGACCAGGAATAGATCCGTTATGTCATTTATGACTTATTTGCAAAATTTGGTGTCATTCCGAGTAGTATAGGTCGATTCGGCGCATTGTTAGCAAATTCAAGAACTTAAAGTTCCTAAGTTTGATTCTAGGGGTTTTGAGGTGTCATTTTGAATTTTAGCGTTGTTTTGGGTGTTTCGAAGGCTCGAGCGAGTCCGTATTATGATTTGGGACTTGTTGGTATATTTGGACGGGGGCTCAGATGGGCCCAGGTGCCTCTCGGGCACCAAACGAGACCAAAAACCATCTGAAGCAGTTGCTGGTGCACCTGATCTGGTGTGACTGCAGGTACGGTTACCTAGTCGAATGTGCGAGACCGCTCCTACGGTCCTTGCCTCGCAAGTGCGGCTTCAGGTGAGGCTGCCCATTTCTTACAGGTGCGAATAATATCCGCAGGAGCGGAGCCGCAGATGTAAGCTACTCTCCGCAGGTGCGAGCCTAGGCCCCTTGCCCCTCTTCTGTAGGTGCTAGTCTTTTCTCGCAGGCGCGAGACCGCAGGTGCGGTCCTCGAGCCGCAGGTGCGAAAACCCTGTAGGCAGTGAGGTCTTTTAAAATACGAGAAAGAACCATTTTTCTCCATTTCTTTCCTCCATAGTCGACCTTGAGAGCTTGGAAAAGAACCAAACAACCTAGCTACAGAAAGGTATGTAACGACCCGACCAGTCATTTTGTGTTGTCGGACCCCGTTCCCCTAAATGAAACTTCTCATAGCGGCTTACTGTGATTTAGGCTTGGCAGTTTGATGATCCGTACTTGGCAGAGCTTCGGGAGACAGTGGTTCAGGGTGGTGCCAAGGAGGTTACTATTGGCGAGGATGGTGTTCTGAGACTTCAGGGCCGTTTATGTGTTCCTAATGTCGATGGCCTGAGAGGGAGGATTCTAGAGGAGGCACACAATTCTCGATATTCTGTTCATCCTGGTGCTACAAAGATGTATCGTGATTTGAAGCAGCATTTCTGGTGGAGGCGGATGAAGAGGGACATTGTGGAGTATGTGACTAGGTGTCTTAACTACCAGTAGGTTAAGTATGAGCACCAGAGGCCAAGAGGCCTACTTCAGCAGATGCCCATTCCTGAGTGAAAGTGGGAGCGCATCACTATGGACTTCGTGGTTGGGTTTTCTCGGACTCTGCGGAAGGTTGACGCGGTTTGGGTCATTGTTTATATATTGAACAAATCGGCGCATTTCATTCTAGTGGCTACTACATATACTTCTGAGAAGTTGGCACAGATCTACATTCGGGAGATAGTCCGGTTGCACGGTGTACGGGTGTCCATTATCAGATCGAGGTCCTCAGTTCACCTCGCACTTCTGGAGAGCATTGCATAGTGAGATGGGTACCCAGATAGATATCAACACAACATTTGACCCTCAGACTGATGGTCAGTCAGAGCGTACAGTTCATATATTAGAGGACATGCTCAGGGCATGTGTGATTGACTTCAGAGGTCAGTGGGACCAGTTCTTGCCTTTGGCCGAGTTTGCTTACAATAATAGTTATCAATCCAACATTGAGATGGCACCATTTGAGGCTTTGTATGGTCGGCGATGTCGTTCTCCTATCGGGTGGTTTGAGCCTGGCGAGGCTAAGTTATATGGCACTGACCTAGTGAGGGATGCTTTGGAGAAGGTGAAGTTGATTCAGGAGAGGCTTTGCACAACACAGTCCAGACAGAAGAGTTACGCGGATCAGAGGGCGCGTGATGTATCATTTATGGAGGGAGTTAAGGTCCTTCTGAACGTCTCGCCGATGAAGGGTATTATGAGGTTTGGGAAGAAGGGCAAGCTGAGCCCGAGGTTTATAGGTCCTTTCGAGGTGTTGAGGCGAGTTGGGGAGGTTGCTTATGATCTAGCCTTACCTCCCAGTTTATCAGAAGTTCATCCGGTTTTTCATGTATCCATGCTCCGGAGGTACCACGCCAACTTCTCTCACATGGTTGATTTTAGCACTATTCAGTTAGATGAGAGGTTGGGTGATACGCTCAACTATGTCTTATAGAAAGACTAAACGGGCGCTGCAAATATAATCTGGGGTATTAC
>ML400236.1:20263-37598 GCA_005239525.1 Nicotiana knightiana | reverse complement strand
CCATCCAAGGGTTCAGATTCTCACTTTAATGGCCTTCTCAACTACATACTTTATACCCCTTTTTAAGGGTAAACTTCAGCCAACATACTAACATTTGTGAACTTATCATGGGGTGAGTTTAATTATCAACAAATCAAATTCATCTACCCTAGTGCTGATGCTAACATAATTTCAAACTATACAGGGACTTTGATAATTTAGGCATTTTTAGAGAATGAATCTGGACATTTAAAGAGTCCAGATTCCTTATTCCAAAGCCCTTTTTGATCACCTATTTTATACCCTTAAGAGGGTGACTTTCAGCAACTAAACTATTGTTTAAGCACCTGATATGGGGTGAATTTGACCATTATAGAGGGTCAAATTCATCTACCCTAGTGTTGTTTCATAACAGTATCTAGATATCTAAAACCTGGAATAAACCAGTATTTCAGCATCTTTCTAGGATGAACTAACCATGAGAGGTTAAGTTCATTACCCTTTGATGCTATTTTACAACATAAACATTGATCGCACAAACATATAACATGCAGTTTTAAGAGGAAACAAACTTATGTAAAATTCAGAGATTAGAATCTAAACAAACATAATGTGTTACTCCATATATATGCACNACAGAAATAAGTCTAAGCAAATAAAAATGCAGATTCATGGGGGAAAGACAACAGATTTCAGATCTTCATATTTCATATATAAAAAAAACTCAGTTTTACATACCTTTAAGAGTAGGATAACAATAGAAAGTCCTGACCAAATAAAGGTCAGGCAGATAGAAATCAGCAAAAAAGGAAGAGAAACCCAGCAGCAACAAACAGCAACCCCAAAGAAAACCAAACAGTCCAGTAAGAATACAGCCAGAAATCTTGGGTATGAATGTTTGAAAGAAAACTTCCAGAAAAACAGTCCAGCAATAATACCAAATGATTGAATCAAGGCATCCAAACAAAACCCAGTTCTTTAGGAAAGAAAACCACAGATATAAGCCAACTTAAGTTCAGATTGTTTCCCCCCGCCCTACTGCAAATCCTTTTTGTTTCTGTTTTTTCAAGTCTTTTAGTTAGTAAAAGTTTGTATTTTCCAGTCCAAAAGGTTCAAAGAAGGGTCTGAAAAATCCTTTTTTCTAGTGGTAAAGAGTGTGTGCATATATAGGGACAGTTGGGATAGGATATGCTCAGCATATTCCCTATCCTAAATGAGCTGAAAAGGGTACAGGTACAGCTGTCAACCCTATCCTTTTGGGACAGTTGTACCTTCCAGAACATTCCAGCCCTTGAAATTACCCTTCTATCCCTAAGTATCTGATTTCCTAATATTTATCTAATCTAGAAGGTTCTTTTGGGTGACAACTAATTGTTCTTAACTAAGGTTGAGTCAATTGAATGAAGATTAGTTGATTAAATGCCTAGAGTTGGCTTTCATACTACTTATCTATGTTTAAGTTATTTAATCATCAGTTTAATTAAACTCAATGGAGGTTAGTCAACTAAGTTCTCTTAACTTAGGTTAAATGAATCTGTTTTAGTCCATTAACCTCAACCTAATTGTCTTAAACAGATTTTATTTTCAGTTAAATACTTAAGAAGCTACCTAAATTAATTTCTAGATTGAAGAAGTTGGAATCATTTAAATGTGAGACTAAGTGAATCAATTATTCTTAAGCTTAGTTAACTCAAATGCACAATTGAACCTAACTAGTTGTCTTAGATCAATTAAAAGAAACAAATAAGTTGTTAGACCTAACTAATTAGGATGCTTAATCCCTACTGATTTAAAACTGGTTTAAGAAGTTGATTAGGTGTTGGCTAATTATTAAGCCTTGGTTAAATGATTTGTTTTAGTTAATTAGTCCTAAACTAATTACCTTAGGCAGATCTTAGGACTTAATTAGTTGTTTAAGAGACTATTAGACTGGGTCAATATATTATACAAGTGATCATGGGGGGAATTATTGTTAACTAAGTTAGTTTTGATAAGTCTAGGTTAAACCCTGACCAAACACTGTTTAGAACTGAGTTTTTTAGCCTAATTGGTTGATTAGTTTCAGGTTAATTAATTACTTTAGATTAATTAGGTTGAACTTCTTAGACTTGGTCAATTGTATTATTACTTAGTTCAAATGTACACTTAATTATTTGCACATAAATGTCTCTTCATTACCTAATAAAATTATTACTTGATTGATTAAAATTGATTGAAACTAAAGTTGAAACCAAAAGAAAGTAAGTAAAAAAAAAACAGAAAGTATAATTAGCATAGGCTTGCCTATTCAAACAAACAAAACTAATTCAATTAAAACAAACATCATGTTACTTAAACAGAAAGGTTCATGAACTCCTAAACCAGATTAGTAATCAATCCTTAAAGCGAGAAACTTAATAGTTGAGGAAAAATAGGGAAAGAAAGGGGGAAAACAGTCTGGGAGGAAATAATAACCTCTAACCAGCGAACAATTTAAACCATGAGTTACGGATCAGGTANAACCAAACTCGAAACAACGATTTCAAACTAAATAGCATAAATCTGAAATGGTTATTATACCTTTGACGTATGCATTTTAGAGATCTAAACTAAATCAAGAACAACAAACACATGTATCAAACAGTGAGGCATGCGATTTCATTTTTTCTAAAAGTGAAGAAACATCAGAAAGAAAAGATAAGGGGGAAGGGATACCCGCAGGGTGCTGACAGATTTTGGCAGGGTTTGGAAATGATCCAAACCCACATGAATCAACAGCTCTCATCAAGATCTGTTGACTCATGTAGCTTTGAACCATTGACTGTTTTGAACCGACTTGGTAATAGGAAACCAAGTTTTCTGCCTTTTCTTAGATCTGAAATTGAAGGGGTTCGGGTGGGTTTTTAGGGAAACTGATGGTGGGATGGGGTTAAGGGTGAGGAGAGGATCGTCTGGTAAGGATTTGGTGGCATTAGGTCGAGTTCCGGTGGCCGGAAGGCGGTGGGAGTCTGGGGGCAGCTAGGGTTTCTTTAAGAGAGAAGAGAGAGAGAGAGAGAGACGGACGAAGGGGAGGGGGGGTTAGACTTTCTGAGTGAATGGGGGGGTAGGGTTTAGTTTGGACATTTATATAGTTAGGGATTGGGTAATTCTCAGTCGTTGGATCTGGAAAGATCAACGGCTGAGATTGATCTTAACTCAAACGGGGTCGCTTTGGTGGTGTAGGGGCAGGCCGGGTTGTGGGGTGTTTGGGCCTGGATCGATGCGGGTAATGAGAGGGATTTTGGGCTGGTCCGGATTTGGTGTTAGGGAGAAGGGAGTTTGGGCTTGGGTAATTTAGCCCAGGTCCGATTTTAAACCTATTTTAACTCTAACACTTAATAAAAAAAATGTAGTGATTAATTCTAACTTGGTTTTTGACTAATTATAAATTAATTAAGAGTAATATCATTTAATTTAATACTTATATCATTTAAGGAACAAATTTCACAATTTCGTTAGAAAAACTGAACAAATTAATCATTAAATCTACATTGTGTCAAATAATCAACATTTTTGTTGTTATTTATTTCAATCGATTACAAGTAATATATTAATTAACTCTAGTTTAAATTTTAATTAATGAGTAAATTAAAGGTTGAAATTTCTAGTTAAAAAATATGATTATTTGAAGAATAATTTTCCGTAATTTTCCAATAAAAATGATTGAAGTTATGCACCGAATCATGCAACTTTAAATCATTGATGAATTTTAAAAGACAAATTATGATTTATGTAATGCAAATAATTCACACACAGACATTGAGATTCAACAAAGGTTTATAATCATTAATTAATTTATTGAATTTTGTAGGAATATATAGTAGGTTAAAAATTACATGCTCACATGCATCACCATTTGTTAAACAGGGGAGGGATCAATTATATAAATATATAAACGTTTCTAGTTCATTTTTCCTTATATACATTATGCCATAGTTAAGTTTTCAAAAGTAAATACAGTTTAGAATTTAGTGGAAAAGAGTTTCAAAATACAACTTGATCCAATGTGCACACCGAAAACCATACATGACCCACATAAACGTCTACGGAGCCTCTAAAGATACAAAAGACAAAAAATACAATGCCGGTTCCCCGGCTATACCTCAAAATGTGGAAACTTATACAAAAGAAGAACTACATGACCGCTGAAAGAAAGGGGGGCTCACCAAGACTGCAGTGAGGATAGAAAGATAGCACCACTATCTGTGATCGGTGCTATCTGTGATGGAACCACCTACATCCATTCAAGGATGTAGCGCCCCCGACAAAAGGGATGTTAGTACTGTCGAATAGTACTAGTATGTAAAGGCAAGCACCAATCTTAGTAGAATGAACAGTGAAACAAGAGAGAAGGCAGGCATAATAATCAATAAGTCCTTCACAGACATACAAAAGAAACACCAAGTAAGGATCACATAGTTTCTAATTCAATTTTTCCATCTTTTTAGGTTAATAATCTTTAGTTCCAGTTCCACAACTCACAATGCCACCGTGTTTTTACACGGATTCCGGTCTCGGCCCGACCGGATAAGCCATCCCAAGTAAGACATATCCAAATCCATAATGATAATCAGAAATCCAACATAAGTGCCACCATGTGTACAGCATGGTGTCCCATCTCGGCCCGATCGGCTAAGCCATTTCACTTGGGACATGACCTCTTTCAATTGTTCACCCAATTCACATTTCTTTCCCATATTTCATTACATGGCACAAACAACCCCGTTTATTAAGTAGTTCTTGGCACTTGGACGCATTTTACAATTCAAGTCTTTCCCTTTTTATTTTTTCAAATAACATCATCATCCATGTCGATAAGTACTATCACATAAGTCATTGCACACATAAGGGAAAGATCTTGGAGATCATAGTCATGTTCTCAAATAACATAATTTCATGGTAAACATTTAGAACAATTCTAGAACATAAGTCTTTCATCCCAACACCTTAAGGTAATCAATTCTAGTATGATCAAGTCGGAACTTACACCAATTATTCGGACACCAAGAGTTCGATTCTAAGAAGAAGAGAGTTATCTATACATACCTTAATTGCGCTTCTCTAGACTTTACAATTATCCGGAACCCTTGGCGACCCCAATCTACTTTAGCAATATAACAAATTGAACCCAGAATTAGGAAAAAGTTCATGGTACTGGCTCACTTGAGCATTTTATCGAATACTAATTGTGCATTAAGGTTTCAAGGTCCTTTTTATGGAACGTTTCATCATCCACACCCATCCATCACCATTTTTATCTCACATTCTCCCCACACCCTTTTATCACACATGCATGTAAGATAAACAACCCTCATAGCCATGGACCATCTTATTAATTACTCATTTTCAGTATAAATTTCAAACTTTAGGGCTAAGGTATAGGTTCTTACCTTTAGGATGAAGGCCTAGGTTTCTTTTCTTGATAATCTTCAAAGTCTTAAGTAAGAATTGAAGAATATTTGATGAGGATCACTTTCTCACACTAAGGCTCCATCTCTCACTCTATAGTATCATAAAATGAGCTCAAACTAGACTATGACATATGTTTTATCGACACAGGGTCGGGTAAAAAAAAAAAGAAATTAGGAGCCCCGACACAGATTTGCGGTCGCATATACGGCCACATAATGGTTACGCGGTCCGCAAAGTGACCGTAGAAATAGCCCTTAGGGGTCTGAACTTTCGGCCCAGGCATGCAACCAGTATGCGGTCTGCATACCTGTTCTATGATCGCATAATGCACCGCAGAACTCCCTTCATAGAAACCCAAGAGAAATTATGCGACCAATATGCGATCTGCATAGTAATTATGGGATCGCATAATTGACCGCAAAGATGACCTCAAATTAGCCAAATTTTTGCTTCACTCTGCGGTCATTATGCGGCCGCATAATGGGCCGCAAAAACGCACACATTTTCAAAACATTTTTCTTTAGCCCAAAAGCGTACTATTCAATCCAAAAAGTCCTAACCGAGAATTTCTAATGTTATAACACAAAAATCTAATCTCGGCACCACGAAGTCCCGAGTTTCTAGGCAAAATGATACGGGCCTTACATCCTCCCCCACTTAAGATCATTCGTCCTCGAATGAGGATCAAGGTTCACTGAATAGCCCTTATACATCTTCAGTTATACCTCACACCATCAGCCCCAAATTTGACCAACTCCTAAATTTTCTGAAAATTGCGCTAGAGTTTCCTTTGTAATTAGGCCTATCCACCTGCCAGAGAGCCCTAGAAATACACCTTAACAACACAGATATCTGATCAAACAATACAACAGAACACCAAACAACACCAACCGAGGCCTCATAAGGGACATATAGCTAAGAAGGAATATCTTTACATTAGCTGAACAAGTGATACAAAATTTAGGGGAAACAACTTCATAGAACTAATACATGGCTATTCAAACAAATGAGGGTACTTCTTCTTCATTTCATTCTCGGCTTCCCAAGTAGCTTCCTTGACTTGCTGGTTTCGCCATAATACTTTCACGGATGAAATTTCTTTGTTTCTCAACTTTTGGACCTGTCTATCAAGAATAGAAACTGAAATCTCTTCATGTGACAGTTCTTCACTAACCTCGATGATCTCAACCGGCACAATAGCGGAAGGATCTCCAACTACCCTTTTCAACATGGACACATGGAATACCTGGTGCACTAATAACATCTCAGGTGGAAGCTCAAGATTGTACGCTACTTAACCTATCCTTTGAATGATTTTATATGGCCCGACATACCTCAGACTTAATTTCTCTTTCTTTCTAAACCGCGTGATCCCCTTCATGGGAGATACCTTCAAGAACACCCAATCATCTTCTTTGAACTCTAAGTCTCTACGACGAACATCCGAATAGGATTTTTGACGACTCTGAGCAGTCTTCAACCGCTCTTTTATGATCTTAATCTTCTCCATAGCCTGATGCACAAGGTCTGGTCCCATTAGTTCAGATTCTCCAACCTCAAACCATCCAATTGGCGATCTACATCTTCTACCATACAAGGCCTAAAACGGCACTATTTGAATACTGGCATGGAAGCTGTTGTTATAAGCAAATTCTATGAGCGGAAAATGATCATCCCAGCTACCCTTGAAGTCAATCACACAAGCACACAACATGTCCTCAAGCATCTGAATAGTCCGCTCTGCTTGTCCGTCAGTCTGTGGATGGAAAGTCGTGCTACAATTTACCTGCATACCCAAACCTTGCTGAAATTTCTTCCAAAAATTTGCTGTGAACTGGGCCCCTCAATCGGAAATGATGGAAACTGGAATGCCATGAAGCCTGACTATTTCCTTTATATACAATTGAGCATACTGTTCCGCAGTGTTAGTGGATTTAACTAGTAAGAAGTGTGCAAATTTTGTGAGTCAATACACGATCACCCAAATTGAGTCAAACTTATGCGGGGTGAGCGGTAATCCTACCACAAAATCCATATTGATCCTTTCCCATTTCCACGTTGGAATTTCTTTACTTTGTGCTAACCCACCAAGCCTTTGATGCTCGGTCTTCACTTGTTGACAATTTGAACATTTTGCCACAAAGTCCGCCACACTCCTCTTCATGTCATTCCACCAGTAAACTTCCTTGAGGTCATGATACATTTTCGTAGAACCTGGGTGCACGAAATATCTAGAAGTATGAGCTTCTTCCATGATTCTTTCCCAAATACCATCTACGTTTGGAACACATTGATGTGTGGCTAGAACTCATGGTTTAACATGTTATATGCCTTACATTTTATGTGCTTTAATGATAAAAATACACCTTTTATGTGCATAATGGAGTCTATTTCATGTGTAGGTGAATTGGAGATGGAAGCGAGCTAAATGGATGCAAGAACGTCGAAAATACGCTCAAGAGGCGAAGAGGAGTGCACTAGGCTATAGCCAGGCGCCAGAGCCCAAACGCCAGGCCTGGCCAGGCGTTATCTAGGCGCTAGAGCCCAAACGCCAGGCCTGGCCAGGCATTATCCAAGCGTTTGGTCTGTAACGCCTGGCCCCTGATCCGGCCAAATCCGAGTTTTGAAGAGTTTTAAGTGTTTCCCGGTTGGAATAGAAGTCTCCTACACGTTTAGGGTGTATCCCAAACATATAAATAGACCCAAAAACACAACTTGAAGAGGGAGAAGCCATTAAAGTGAAGAAAAGCCTGTGGATTACTACTCAGCAAAGCAGAAACACTGATTTTTATCTCCTTATTTCATTACTTTGTAATTCAATTATGCAAGTTATTTTAGAATTGATTCTTATGAATTGAGTAGATAATTTTCTTAATCTAGGGTTTTGGTGAAACCCGTTGGGGGATAAACTTATGGTGATATTAATATAGTTTGGTTGATTGTTCATCTCTATTTGTTCAACTATGTTCTTGTTGTAGTTAATTGAATGGCCATCAATTAGTTGTGCCTATTTAGTATGTATCTACTTGAGAGAGAGTGCATATTTAGGTAATTGTTTGAACAACACCACTCCCGGAGTATAGATGAAAGTCATAACCGAGGGTTTAGAAGTTGGATTATAAATAACGATACTTCGAGTGCAANGTAAAAGTTGCGTATTCTAAAGCCTTGATTGATACGTTAATTCCCTGTGGGATCGACTCTGGGCATAATACCCCGGATTATATTTGCAACGCCCGCTTAGTATTTTATTAGACATAGTTGAGCATGATCAAAATTTGTCTCCGTTGCTGGGGAATTTAACGGTGTTATCAATTGATTTGGAAGAAATACAAAATTCTGAAATATAGTCAATTTTCTTCAAATTTTCGTTTATACATTGAAAGTTTAACGTTTTCTAACGTGTTGCAGGTGCATGCCTAGAAACTCATCGAGAACTGGTGAAGTAGTTGAAGCCTTATCAGACCCCGAGAAAGTTTTCAAGGCCCTAAACCGGACCAACCGGAAAAGCAAACATCAACCACCAATTGAACAAATTGAACCCGACATGGAAGATCCAAACAACAGGAACAATAATGGGGATGATGTGGTAGACCCAGTCGCTCAAATAGGGGCAGAGGCTCCTTTATATGACTGGGCACAACCCACAGCTGAGAATTTGGCCACTGCGATACTGGTCCCTCAGATACAGGCCGAGTCCTTCCAGATAACAAATAATATGCTGCACTTATTGCAGAACAAGGGACTATTCTCAGGGTCATACATCGAAGACCCCCAGCAGCATTTGAAAAACTTCCTGTCAATTTGCAAAACACAGAGGCAGCCAAACGTCACTCAGGAGGCAATAAAACTGTTGTTGTTTCCATTCTCAGTGAATGGCGCTGCCAGACTTGGCTAAACTCACTCCCCATCAATTCCATTACCACATGGGAGGAGTTAGTTAAGCAATTCGTGAACAAGTTTCATCCACCTAACAAGACTGCCCAACAAATTGATGAAATCTTGAGCTTCAGACAGAAACAAGTTGAAACATTGCAAGAGACATGGGAACGATTTAAGGGGATGCTGGTTATCTGTCCACATCATGGTATTCCAGAGCAGATGTTGGGGCAGCATTTTTATATGGGTTTGGCTGATACTGTTAAAGCAAATGTTGATGCTTCGGCTGGTGGAGCATTCTTGAGCAAAATGTGGAGAGAAAGTCAGATCCTACTTGATAAAATGGCACAGAATTCAGGATGGACAACCAGGAATGCACCTATTACTCCTGTAGTTCACTCAGTGCCATTAGATCCATCCAATACTATTGCAGAGAACGTGGCCACCTTGATAACACAGATGAGCATACTAACTAAGAAGGTGGAGGAATCAGGACAAAAACAGCAAGTACACATCGTAGACACAACCAATGGGGGCTTATGCACATCATGCATTAGTCAACCACTTGGTAACCACTGGAATGCAGAATGTGATCACCCTCCTTATCCAGAAAATATGAATTATGTGCCAAATTATGAACGTTAGAGACAAAGGGGGAAGAACCGGGGTCAACAATTTCAACCATATAAACCACCTCACCAACAACAGAATAGTGGAAATATGGGTGCCATGAGACCACAAGGCAATGCAGCACCATATCATAGGCCGCACGGTTATACCCATCAGAATCAACAACAATCATACTACCCTCCTCAGCAACAACATGGGGGAAGGCAAGAAGATGGGTTCTCCAGGTTAGAGGCTATGATGCAGCAGGTTATTAGAGGCTAAGATCAGCGAAAGAGTAGATGCCCATGACTCAGCTATTAAAAATATCGAAATGCAGCTGGGGCAGATTTCAAATGCAGTTAACAATCGTCCTCACGGAACTTTACCTGCTGATACTCATGTGAATCCAAGGGACCAGGGCCCAAAACAGTTAATGGCAGTGACTCTCCGCAATGGTAGAGATCTGGACCTAGAACAAGAAAGGAGGCATGAAAGTAGACAGACAAACACATTGGTGCAGTTACCTAATGAAATTGATGACTCAATTCCATTGACTAAGGGCATAGTGCAGCCAGCCGAAGGAGAAGTTAATAAGCAAGGTGAAGCTGAGAAAGAACTTGAGGAAATCCCAGAGCCAGCAGTTGAGGTGGTGGTGGAAAAGAAAAAAGAACAAATAACAGAAAAGAAAAGAGCACCAGCTCCATTCCCTCAAAGGCTGGCAAAATATCAGAAGGATGAGCAGTATAAGAAATTCTTGGACATGCTAAAGCAGATACAGGTAAATATCCCATTGATTGATGCATTGAAGGAAATGCCTGGCTATGCTAAAAATATGAAGGACTTGATGTCCAGAAAATTTGACTTCCAAGACCTGGCTACTGTCACTCTTACCCAGACTTGTAGTGCAGTGGTGACACGTCCTATTGCTGAAAAGTTGGCTGACCCAGGGAGTTTTACAATTCCTTGTACCATTGGCAACTTCGCTTTCGCCAAAGCCCTATGTGACTTGGGAGCCAGCATTAATCTGATGCCACTGGCTATATATAAAAGACTGGGGATTGGTAGAGCCAGACCTACTTCCATGCTGCTGCAACTTGCTGATAGGACGGTAAAGAGACCGTCGGGTATTCTGGACGATGTGTTAGTGCAAGTGGGGAAATTTGTATTCCCTGCTGACTTTGTGATCCTAGACTCCCGAGTAGATGAGGAAATTCCCATAATCTTGGGAAGGCCATTTTTGGCCACATGCAGAGCTCTCATCGATTGTGAGACTGGTGAGCTTACGATGAGGCTCAATGATGATGAAATCACATTCAACGTGCAGAAGTCTATGAGGCGACCAAGTGAGTTCGCTAACTGCTCTCTTATTGATGCCGTGAACGTGATACTGGAAGAAGATGATGCAGCCTTAACTGTTGGGGATCCTTTGGCTGCATGTTTGATGAACTTAGATGATATGAACGGTGAGGAATTAGCAGAATGGGTATTAGCATTGGAAGGAAAAGGGACATGGTCGAGGGTTCTTGAAATTGAACCATTACACTTGGAAAAGAGAGAGAGACCACCAGCCAAGTCCTCAGTTGAAGTACCACCCAAGTTAGAACTGAAGCCTTTACCAGCGCACCTCAGGTATACATTTCTTGGACCTAACTCTACATTACCGGTTATTATATCATCTGGGTTGCTAGATGTGCAGGAACAACAGTTGTTATAGGTACTTTCTGAATGCAAGACTGCCATTGGCTGGACGATGGCAGACATCAAAGGGATCAGCCCAGCTTATTGCATGCATAAAATTCTCTTGGAAGAGGGACACAGACCTTCTAGGGAACACCAAAGACGGTTGAACCCAAATATGAAGGAAGTGGTAAAGAAAGAAGTGATAAAGTGGTTAGATGCGGGAATCATTTTCCCTATCTCCTACAGCAGCTGGGTTAGCCCAGTACAGGGTGTACCAAAGAAGGGTGGTATGAGAGTCGTAAGAAATGATAAAAATGAGCTGATATCCACTAGAACTGTTAAGGGTTGGAGAATATGCATGGATTACAAAAAGCTGAACCTTGCCACCTGCAAAGACCATTTCCCACTTCCCTTCATTGATCAGATGCTCGACCTGTTAGCAGGGAAGTCTCACTTCTGCTTCCTGACGGGTATTCAGGGTACAACCATATTTCTATTGCCCCGGAGGATAGGGAAAAGACCTCCTTCACATGCCCATGTGGGATATTTGCTTTCAGAAGGATGCCATTTGGCCTCTGCAATGCACCTGCAACATTCCAACGGTGCATGATGGCCATTTTCACAGACATGGTGGAGGATATTATGGAGGTCTTCATGGATGATTTCTCAGTGGTGGGAAATTCGTTTGATGAATGCCTAGCAAATTTGAACCGTGTCTTAAAAAGGTGTATCAAAACGAACCTAGTGCTGAATTGGGAGAAGTGCCACTTCATGGTACAAGAGGGAATCGTCTTGGGACATTTGGTCTCGAGTAAAAGTATTCAAGTGGATAAAGCTAAGGTAGAAGTGATTGAAAAAATCCCTCCACCCACGTTAGACAAAGCTATTCGTAGCTTCCTGGGACATGCCGGATTCTACCAGCGATTCATCAAGGATTTCTCCAAAATAGTCAACCCTCTCTGTAAGTTACTAGAAAAAGATAACCCATTTGTGTTTTCTAATGATTGTCGGGTAGCTTTTGAGGAGCTAAAGAAGCAGGTTGTCACTGCACCGATTATAGTTTCCCCCGACTGGGAGCAACCATTTGAACTCATGTGTGACGCAAGTGACTATGCTGTAGGAGCCGTGTTGGGCCAGCGAAAAGATAAGGTAATGCACCCAATTTACTACGCAAGTAGGACATTGAGTGGAGCTCAGCTGAATTACACGGTAACAGAAAAAGAAATGTTGGATGTAGTATTTGCATTTGACAAATTCAGGTCCTACCTGATCGGGTCAAAAGTGATCGTGTACACTGATCACGCAGCCATTAGGTACTTGGTTGAGAAAAGAGAATCTAAGCCACGCCTAATTCATTGGGTGCTGCTTTTGCAAGAGTTTGACTTGGAAATTCGTGACCGGAAGGGAACGGAGAACCAATTCACTGATCATTTATCACGCCTCGAAGGTGCTGAACAGGCACCAAAGGCTGAGGATATTCTGGAAACCTTTCTAGATGAGCAGCTGCTGGCCACAAATGTGAGAGAGGTTCCATAGTATGCAGACATTGCTAATTACATAGCATGCGACATTGACCCTTATGAGCTCTCCTCTATACAAAATTAAAGATTTTATCGTGATAGCCGTAACTACTATTGGGATGAACCTTATTTGTTTAAAATTTGCATAGATAACATGATCCGGAGGTGCGTCCCCGAGATAGAACAATATGCTATTTTGCAGGCTTGTCACGCATCTCCTTATGGAGGATATTTCGGAGGAGTCCTAACAGCAGCTAAAGTGTTGGAGGCCGGGTTTTATTGGCCCACTGTGTTCAGAGATGCCCATCAATGGGTGAAAGGATGCAATGAATGCCAAAGGAAGGGGAACATATCTCGTCGTCATGAGATGCCAATGAATCCGATACAAGAGGTAGAAGTGTTTGATGTTTGGGGGATAGATTTCATGGGTCCTTTTGTCAGCTCATACGGCAATAAGTATATACTTGTTGCTGTAGATTACATATTGAAATGGGTAGAAGCAGCAGCATTCCCCACCAATGATGCAAGAGTGGTAGTGGGTTCTTAAAGAAGAATATATTCACCCGCTTTGGGACACCAAGGGCCATTATAAGTGATGGAGACACGCATTTCTGCAATCATGTTTTCGAAAAGTTACTTGCTAAATATGACGTACGTCACAAGGTAGCAACCCCATATCACCCCCAAACTAGCGGGCAGGTTGAGGTATCAAACCGGGAAATAAAGACTGTATTAACCAAAGCAAATAACACCACAAGAAGTGATTGGACGTAAAAACTTGATGATTCCCTATGGGCCTACAGGACCGCATTTAAAACACCAATCGGCATGTCTCTATACAAGTTGGTATTTGGTAAGGCCTGTCACCTGCCCGTCGAATTAGAACATCGAGCCTGGTGGGCATTGAAGCAGCTGAATCTGGATTCTGATACTGCTGGAGAAAATCGAATCACAGAATTACAAGAATTAGAAGAATTTAGAAGCCAAGCATTTGAAAGAACCAGGTTGTATAAGGAACGAATGAAGAGACTACATGATACAAATATTGTGGACCGAGATTTCAGACCAGGAGACAAGGTATTACTATATAATTCAAGATTAAGAATGTTTCCGTGTAAGCTCAAGTCCCGATGGTCTGGCCCGTTTAAAGTGGTCAACGTATTTCCTTATGGTGTTGTGGAGATTACTGCTGAAAATGAGTCTAACACCTTCAAGGTCAATGGACAACGATTAAAAAGATATGTGGGAATGACTGAAGCCAATGTGCTGGCTATTGTGCATCTGGGTGAACCTAAAACACCAGACGATCCTTAAATGGCTTTTATGTTGTGTCGTGCCGCGATGTTAAATCATNGAGGCAACCCAATGCGTAGTAAATCTTAGAGTAGCTAGAAGTATTTCGTGTAATTATAGGTACTAACGAGCTTGCAGGTGAATTCGGGTGAAAGGAGGAGTGTTTTAGCATGACGGAAGGTGGGAACATAGCCGGGGTTAAGCCAGCCTTATGCCCCAAACGCCCAGAAAAAGCCAGGAGAACCCAGGCCTTAAGCCCCAAACGCCTGGCTAACGCCAGGGGGCAGCTGGCGTTAAGACTGAAACGCCTAGCTCACACCAGGGGGCGTCTGGCGTTAAGGGTGAACGCCTGGCTAACGCCAGGGGGAAGCTGGCATTATGGCTAATGCCAGAGTGCCTGGGATTTTTTATTAAAACGTACGACTAACGCCAGGTAAGTCCCCTCTTTCTGTTTTTTTTCATCTCCCAACTCTCTCTCAAGCAAGTTTCACTCCCAAGCACACACACAAACATGGATTGTCTCTCATACCCACATCAAAACACATAGTTTGACACACTCATTTTCACTACTTCAACACATATGAACACCCCATCATCACCCACCACACACACAAGATCTGCACAGGTTAAATTTCGTGGTGCACTTCATCTGGCTAACACACATCAATCTGTGAGGTATGATTCTAGCCCTATCCTTTATTAACTCGAATTTACGCAGATGAAAAGTGTATCCTTGATTTCATGATGAATTTTTTATGGGTTTATGAAGTTCTTGAAATATGTTGTATGGTGTTATACACCCCAATTCCTGAAACCCTTTAGGAATGAGTTGAAATGATGAAACTAAGTGGTACTATGGAACCCCAAACTGATTTGGGTACATGAGGCAGTCCCTCAAGTCCATAAGAGCTCCCATGGAAATTGTGCCAGCCAAGTGCTCGATGTAATGTCTTAATGGAAATACATATCCCGTTTAGAGCCCGAGTCTCCGGGAAATACACCACTAGCATCATGCATCTTTAATTCCATGATATTTTAAATGAAAAGTGGCTCACAAGAAGCCAATAGGTAGCAATGTGTGTCAATTGTCATAAACTCGCGAAGGTGAAGTCTTAGTAACCTTCGCAAAGTGCGAAAATGGATAGTATATACTTTGTGACACTCATTTATTACTGATAAATTGTGCAAGTAAAACAATGCTACCCAGAAGAGCCACCGGCAAGGGAAAGGCCACATCTTCGGCCCCACCAAAAACAAAATCAAAACCCCCACCACCTCAAAAGAAAAGAAAAGAAGGAGATGCTACTTCTAGCATGACTGGTGAGGAAGCAGTAGCTGATGTGGCTGCTATGAGGCAGCGACCCATTGGTCAAAGGGAATATGGTGTCAACAGAATACCACCACACTCCAGGAAATGGTATGCTCGTTGCAAGCCCAAGCATGTCCACCCGGAAGGAGCCATCAACGGGGGATGTCTTAGAACTAAATTCCCAGCAATTTGGAGGAGCATCCATGAATTGGGTCTGGGATATGTGTTCAAACACCATGGCAACATCAACCTCAATTTAGTCCGGGAATTCTATGCAGGGTTTGACCCTAAGGACAAGGAAGAATTGGTGCCAATTCGTGGGCACTTGGTGGATTTTTCGGCCAAGGCCATATGTGATTTCTTAGGTGCACCAAATGTTCCGGTGGAGCCTCTAGAGCAATTTATCCGCCATCCTAACTATAGAGAGGTGAGACACACACTTTGTTGGGTTGATTCCAAGGCTGCTTGGATTCGGGATAGAACCACTAATTTCCATAAAAAGTTTCCCAAGAACAAGATGAAGGCTGAAACACAGGTATGGCTGAAATTGATTAATGCACAGATACTACCGTGCACCCATGACACCTTAATCAGCCGAGAGAGGATTTGTGTGCTCTACTTAATCATGACAGGGCAACAAGTGAATGTGGGCCACCTGATTCGCTATCAAATGGGGTTGGTGCGTTCTAACAATAGAATTGATGGAATCCCTTTCCCGAATTTCCTGACTCAGTTCCTGCTAGATAAAAAGGCAGCGGTTGAGCCCGAATTTAACCACATTATTGATCAACAACTCACCCGGGAAACTGACATCACTGGCTTAAGACTGAAAGAAGAGTCTTCACTGACCAATGCCGAGCGCAATGCCAGGGATGATAGCTTCATGGCCCATCTCTCTGGGATGATGGATTTGCAGTTGCGCATAGGAGGTCGTCCAGCGTCAGTTAATGAAAGGGATGAGTTAGATCAGAGATACCCACTCAATGATCATGCTCAGAAGATGATAGGAGCAAGTGAGGGATACAGGATCCCAGATGATGAAGATATAAACACACCTGAAGATTCTGATGCGGAGCTAATGCACTCGGATGAGGAAGATAATGGAGAAGATGAGTTTGAAGAGGAATGGAGAGCATCCGATGATGAAGACGCTGAGTGACCAGGAAGTATCTCGCACCTTGTTTTACTTCTTGCTTTGTCTATACATGATGCACTGAGGACAGTGCATGAACTAAGTGTGGGGTGTTGTATACATATGTTTTGTTGTGAATTGTTTTGCTTGTTGAAATTATGAAATTTGGTAGTGAAAGTTTTATTTTGTTTGTTTTTAGATTTTATGTTTTTATTATTGTTAAAAAAAAATTATTAGAAATATGGTGACTCTTCCCGACGATGGATCTCTTAGACAGTTCTCTTGAGGGATGTAAGTCTAATGAAAATACCAAAAAGAGTATTTGTTTTAGGTAGTGTAGTAATTCCCCCTTGGTTTTTCTTTGGACCACGATTCTTTTCCAAGGGTTTTTAATTGAACCGGGTGTAGGTAGTTTTTAATTTTTAGGAGTAGGAATCACATGGTTGAGGGCTTAATAGTAGCAATATCTCGAAACGTGCTAATGCCTTGAGAATAGTCAGTACT
>ML400236.1:2424-18166 GCA_005239525.1 Nicotiana knightiana | reverse complement strand
TCAATTAGCTGTGCCTATTTATTATGTATCTACTTGAGAGAGAGTGCATATTTAGGTAATTGTTTGAACAACACCACTCCCAGAGTATAGACGAAAGTCATAACCGAGGGTTTAGAGGTTGGATTAGAGATAACGATACTTCGGGTGCAATCTAAGTGAACTATAATTCAATCTAGCTAGCGTAACTTGAGAGAGTGCGTCTAGTAAATTATCATAATTACTTGAGAGAGATTTATGGTAGGTAGAGTATTAATGATTGATAGAGATAATTAATCAAGATATATGAAATATCCGAGAAGTAAGTTCACCAACGCGGGAAACCATAACCTTAGACCTTTATCATAATTGTTTACAACACATTATTAGTAATTGTTAGTTATTATCATTGTCAGTAGAATTAGTAAAACATCACCAATTTATATTCAAAAAGTCTTGAGAGAATTGATTGAGTAAAAGTTGCGTATTCTAAAGACTTGATTGATACTTTAATTCCCCGTGGGATCGACTCTGGGCATAATACCCCAGATTATATTTGCAACACCTGCTTAGTATTTTATTAGACATAGTTGAGCATGATCACACATAGTCGCCCTTGGTACCGTAATGTACCGTCATCCAAGCTAAGAGAAAAAGTCGTGGTCTTATGTTTATGAATCCCTTCCTTCAGCTGCACCAACACTGGATCATTGTATTGCTTCTCTTTGACCTCTGTCACAAGTGATGATTCCGCCTATTCTGCACAATCACTCCTCCTTCGCTAGATTCTGCAAGACGAACTCCCAAATTGGCCAACTGTGAACCTCCCGAGCCAAGGGCCTTTGAAATGCCTCCAAGTGAGCCAAACTACCCATATATTTCCAGCTAAGAGCATCTGCCACGACATTAGCCTTCCCCGGATGATACAAAATGTCGATGTCATAATCCTTGAGCAATTCAAGCCACCTTCTCTGCCTCAAGTTCAATTCCTTCTGTTTGAAAATGTATTGAAGACTCTTGTGTCCGTGAATTCATCTACATGGACTCCATACAAATAATGACGCCAAATTTTAAATGCAAAAACCACCGCCGCAAGTTCTAAGTCATGAGTTGGATAGTTCTTTTCATGATTCTTAAGTTTCCTTGAAGCATAAGCTATAACCTTACCATGTTGCATCAATACACACCCAAGACCGATCCTTGAAGCATCAAAATACACCACAAACCCCTATGTACTCTCTAGCAGGGTCAGCACCGGTGCCGTAGTCAATCTTGATTTCAATTCCTGGAAGATCCTCTCACAAGCATCAGACCACTAGAACTTAACAGCTTTCTGCGTCAATTTAGTCAATGGAGCGGCAAGAGTGGAGAACCCGTCCACGAACCTCCTATAATACCGGGCCAGACCCAAGAAACTGTTAATCTCTGTTGGAGTAGTAGGTCTAGGCCAATCCTTCACCGCTGCAATCTTTTGAGGATCAACCTTAATTCCTTCTCCGAAGCCGACATGACCCAGGAATGTAACAGATTCAAGCCAAAATTCACATTTCGAGAACTTTGCATACAATTGGTGTTGATGAAGAGTCTGCAGAACTGACCTGAGGTGGTCGGCGTGATCCTCTCGACTTCGTGAATATACAAGGATGTCGTCAATGAATACTATCACAAAAGAGTTAAGAAACGGCTTGAAGACTCGATTCATAAGATCCATGAAAGCTGCCGGGGCATTTGTTAGCCCGAAAGACATTACCAAAAATTCAAAGTGCCCATACCAGATTCTGAAAGCTATTTTCAGAATATCCTGCTCCATTATCTTCAATGGATAATACCCGGACCGCAAATCAATTTTGGAGAAGAACTTAGCACCTTGCAATTGATCAAATAAATCATCTATCCTTGGCAATGGGTATTTTTTTTCATTGTGACTTTGTTGAGTTGCCGGTAGTCAATACACATCCGCACCACAAAGTCCTGGGTTTCTAGGCAAAATGTTACGGGGCCTTACAAAAATCATTCAATTCCGACCTCAAATCGCCTTTTATTTCTCAAAATATAGTTTATGAAGTTTCTACAATTCTCCCCCAATTTTTCAAACCCAAAACACTAATGTAATGGTAAAAACAATGATATATTCAAGTATATTAACCAAATCCGAGTTAGAATCACTTACCCCAATCAACTCCTTCAAAATCCCTTCAAGAATCGCCCAAAACGGAGGTCTTAAGCTCAAAATATGAAAAATGGGTCCAAACCCTCGATTTTGAAATTAAATATATGCTGCCCAGATGCCGTTCTTTGCGAACGCGGAAAGTGCCTCGCATTCGCGAAACACAAAATCCTCAGCTACCTAAAATTCTCCTACGCGAACGCGAGACCTCCCATGCGAGCGCGATGACCAATGAACACAAACCAACGCGAACGCAAACCAACTCCAGCGAACGCGAAGGCCTACAGGACTGGTGCCCCACCAGCCTCATCCTTCTACGCGAGTGCGAGTTCCCTCTCGCGATTGCGATGCACAAACACACTATACCTTCGCAAATTCGTGGCCTTGTTCGCAAACTCGAAGAACAAACTTCACCTGCCACCTAGATACTCTTGGCAAATGTGAGACCTCTCTCGCGAACGCGTATAAGGAAATCAGACACTAGAAAAATCTGCATGTCTACAAGGCCAAACTCAATCCGCAATCAACTTGAAACAAACCCGAAGCCCCCAGGACCCCATCCAAACATACCAACACATCCTAACACATCATATATCTCACGCCCTAAAACCGAGGGACGAGACTGGCGTCTAACCGGATGAACCCGATCAAGCGGACCTGGATTTTCTTTCCTACCCAATGCATTTCCCCGTGTTCATAATATACAATATTCCATAGGAAGTAGCAAATTAAAGATTTAGCATGGATTTACGACTTAAGTTCATTTCTTCTTTAACATTTTAGCAGATGATAATCCCAAAACATACAAGTTACATACAACATTTCCAATGCGATCCATGATCACGAGTGAATACAACTGCCACCCAAAATATACATATATACAACCCACCTCGTGTCTACGGAGCCTCTAAGAGTACTAGGAGTTTACATAGACTTGCCGGTAACAAGGCCCCGGCTATACCTTTTACAACATAAGCAAAAGAGAATGATATGGTCCACACACGACCCCGAGAGGAAATGGGGCTCACTAGAACTGCTGAAGAGATGAAGAGGAGGCACCACTAACGGCGGACCGAGCTACCTGCTATAGAACCACTTACATCCATATAAAAGATGTAGCGCCCCCGGCAAAAGGGACGTTAGTACCATTGAATAGTACTAGCATGTATAGACAAACTTTGCTCTATGTAAAATCAAGCAATACACATATAAGAGGAAGTTAAAGAAACCCAAACAAATATTGCACAAGGATACAGAAATCATAAATGAGGTTTTCACATTTTCTTATTTCAATTGTTCCCCTGTTGCGGTGCGCAACCCGATCCCACTTTACAATCATATTCCACCCTTATTTCTTCTTTTGCGGTGTGCAACCCGATCCCATCTCACAATCACATTACACCCTTATTACTTCTGTTGCGGCGTGCAACCCGATCCCACCATACAATTCTGTTTCGGCGTGCAACCCGATCCATCTTACAATTCTGTTGCGGCGTGCAACCCGATACCATCTTACAATTCTATTTTGGCGTGCAACCCGATCCCACCTTACAATTTTGTTGCGGCGTGCAACCCGATCCCACCGTACAATTACATTTTATAGAAATATCAATGAATCAATTCAATCACAAGTATTTTCATCATCAAGAATATACATTCGTAACAACCAAATAACCATGTGAAATCAAGGACATATCAATCTTTACCGAACGGTGAGTCATATACGGCATACCATCAACATATATTTCAATTAGATAAATCCACATTTCCCCTCCATTACTTGCTACGCAGCATTTAGCACTTAGGTACATTCAACAATTTGATTCGTTATCATTTCTTTCGTTTTGCAGCACATCCTCTCATACCGATGTATTCAACATTTAACGAGCTTTGCACATGATAAAATAAGCACAAAGAGTAACCTTTTCACAAGCTCATTTTACATGGTGGCATGGTAATCAACTAGGACAATCAGAGAACAGAATCTTACTCCTCAACACATTAGAACAATCGATTCACATATGCATAAGCCAGAAACTCATATCGAATGCTCAGACACCAACAAGGTGACTCTACGAAGAGTAAAGTTAGCCATACATACCTTGAATCGGAATTCCCCTTTAATTTTTATCACGAATCACCGGACCGTCTATCACCGTTAATCTATTCAACAATGTGACATATTTCACTTAGAATTAGGAAAAATAAACATAACTCGAACTCCTTTAGGCATTTTATCGAACACTATGTGACCTCTTAGATTACTAATCCCCTTTTTGTGAATAATTACCCAAACTCGTTTCCCTTTACTAGATTAGGGATTTTAACTTACATGCATGCAAGGTATCAGCTTTTATCTCCAAAAATCAATTTATCTGTTCTACCTTTTTTAGCCAAAACCTGAGAATTTGGGGAAATTGGGTGAAGACTTACCTCTTATGGTGAAGAAGATGACAATTACTCAATAACTTCCAGGCCCGAGCGATAGTGAAGAATCAATTGTGGGTGAGGATGGAACCTTCTCTCTCAAGAACTCTCTCTTCCCTCTCTCTATTTTGATCAGAAAATCGTTAAAATGGAAGGGGTTAAGTGTTTTAATGAACTGGGGGTCGGGTATAAAAATTAGAATTCTAAAAGTCCCGAAGCATAAATGCGATCGCATTCCTGCTATGCGGTCCGCATTCCTGTCGCATAAATGGCCCTCGAATGGGCCAAAATGAAATCGAACTGCCCAGGTATGTGGCCAGTATGCGGTCCGCATACCTGTTATGCGATCGCACACTGCGTCGCATAACCTCATCTGCAAGAAAATGGAGGTGCAAGAATGCAATAGTTATGCAGTCCGCATTCTCAAAATGCGATCTCATCTTGGGCCGCATAGCTGTCCTCAAATTGTACAGCAGACTATTCATGTATGCGACCACTATGCGGTCCGCATACCTGTTATGCGATCGCATAGTGCGTCGCATCACAGCGCAACTCTGGAAAATTTTATCTTTTAAGCCCGGGGTACTTTTTACTCAAAAAGGATCTGTTTTAAGAATTTCTACAATTATAACAACACGAGGACCTATTTGGGCATTATTTTTAGCCATGAAATTTTACGGGTCTTTACATTCTCCCCCACTTAAAATCATTCGTACTCGAATGAGGATCGGGGAATCACTAGAGTAGGAAAAACACAAAATAAACCAACCCCCAAATTTTCACTAACTCCAATAATTTCTGGAAATTTCGCCAGAGTTTCCTTTGAATGTAGGCCTATCCACCTGTCAGAGAGCCCACGAAATACATGTTTAACCAATTCCACACATTACCAGTCACTCCATCAACTCGCATGTAATTGGGTTACCTCAACAAGTCGTATTCAATTCAATTACTTCAACATGCTATACCTATTTCAATTAACACCACAAACTTGCATATCATTTAACTATCACATGAATTGCACATAATTCAGCTATTACAATGAGTTGCACATAATTCAGCTATTTCAGTGAGTTGCACATAATTCAGCTATTTCAATGAGTTGCACATGATCCAACTAATCACAACAACATATACATTTATGGCACAAAGTTTGAGAGGTCACAATAGTAGGGTAATTGGGGGAGTGGAGTTTTCTTGCACAAAATTTGACACCAATGTAATTGCTTAGAGATGACAACTTTCAAAAGCAAACCAACCACTCCGTCAAGTCACATAACAACAAATGAACATAAAATAAGCAATAAATGGGGGAACAGGGCTACAATAATCAAAATGACTGGTCGGGTCATTACATTCTCCCCCTCTTAAACAAACGTTCGTCCTCGAACGGGACCAGAATAATAGCTAGAGTCTCAAATAGGTGTGGATGGCTGCTCCGCATCTCCCGCTCAGTCTCCCGAGTAGCCTCCTCAACTAGTTAACCTCTCCACTGCACCTTCACTGAAGTTATATTCATTGACATCAACCTTCAAACATGCCGATCCAAAATGGCCACCGTCTCCACATCATAAGTCAATCTAATTCAATCGTGTTGAAGTCCAAAACACGAGACGGTTCACCAAAATACTTCCGGAGCATGGAAACATGAAACACTAGATGAACACTCGATAGACTAGGTGGCAATTCAAGCTTGTAAGCCACCTCTCCAATCCTCTCAAGCACCTCAAAAGGTCCAATATACAGAGGGCTCAACTTTCCCTTCTTCCCGAACCTCATAACACCCTTCATGGGTGAAACCCTGAGCAATACCTTCTCCCGCACCATGAAAGCAACATCGTAAACCTTCTGATCGGCGTAACTCTATAGTCTAGACTGTGTCGTGCGAAGAAGATATTGAATCAACTTAACCTTTTCCAAAGCATTATGAACCAAGTCAGTACCCAATAGCCTAGCCTCACCCGGCTCAAACCAACCAACCAGAGACCGACACGGCCTCCCATGAAAGGCCTCATACAGAGCCATCTGAATACTCGATTAGTAACTATTATTGTAGAAAAACTCTACAAACAGTAGAAACTGATCCCAAGAACCCCTAAAATCCATGACACAAGCGCGTAGCATATCCTCCAATATCTGAATGGTGCGCTCTGACTATTTGTCCGTCTCAGGGTGGAATGTTGTACTCAACTCAACCCGTGTGCCTAACTCTCTCTACACTGCTCTCCAAAATTGCAATGTGAACTGTGTGCCCCGATATGAAATAATAGAAACTGGAACACTGTGAAGGCGAACAATCTCGCGGATATAGATCTCAGCCAACCCCTCTGAAGAACAAGCAGTCCCAACGGAATGAAAGGCACGGACTTAGTCAATCGGTCCACAATCACCCAATTGCATCAAACTTCTTCAAAGTCTGTGGGAGCCAAACTACGAAGTCCATGTTGATACGCTCCCATTTTCACTCAAGAATATCAAGCCTCTAAAGCAAACCGCCCAGCCTCTGATGCTCGTACTTCACCGGCTGACATTTCAAGCACCGAGTTACAAACTCCACTATATCTTTCTTCATTCTCCTCAACCAATAATGCTGCCTCAAGTCTTGATACATCTTCATAGCATCCGGATGAATGGAATACCACGAACTGTGGGCCTCCTCAAGAATCAACTCGCATAGCCCATCCACATTGGGCATACAAATCTGAACCTACATCCGCAACACTCCCATCATCTGCAGTAGAAACCTCTTTGGCATCACTGTGTTGAACCGTGTCCTTAAGGACAAGCAAATGGGGGTCATCATACTGACACTCTCTGATGCAATCATATAAACAAGACTGAGTACAAACAAGCTAGAACCTGACTATGCTCGAAAACATCTAACCTCACGAACTGATTGTCCAAGGCCTAAACATCTTATGCAAGCGGTCTCTCACCAACAGGAATATATGAAAACCTACCCATACTCATTTCCTATATACTCAAGGCATCAGCCACCATATTGGCCTTCCTGGAATGATACAAAATGGTAATATCATAGTCTTTTAACAGCTTCAACAATCTCCGCTGGCTCAAATCTAGATCCTTTTGCTTGAACAAGTGTTGAAGACTCCAATGATCTATAAATACCTTACAAGACATGTTGTAGAGATAATGCCTCCAAATATTCAATGCATGAACAATGTCTCCCAACTCCAAATCATGAACGGGGTAGTTTGTTATGCCCCGCAATATTACGTCGATATTTCGTCTCGCAATACTATTACGACGATGTTGCACCCTGTAGTATTGTACATTGAATTTGTCATAAGCTAATTGACATAAGTCCATGAAAAAGTTTATTTGGGGATTATAAGGATTATGCTATTTCAACAAGTGGTGAGTAAATTCGTAAAGGTGGGAGGGAAAGCAAGTCAAAGAAAATAAATTTTCATCCAAATTGACATATTGGGATAAAATACGGGCCGAGCTATAATACTCGATATTTATGAACTAGTGTCATACAAGGTACCGATGACCAAGAAAGTATGATGTATAAAGTGTATTAAAAATAAGTAAAATTTTAAGTAATTTGAGATAATTCTTAATTATGCGGGGGAATTGGTTAATTATCGGGTAACAAAATATTACCTAATTAATTAATTAGATTATGGGATAAGACTAAAACCTCCCCCACCCCACGTGGCAGCAATCCACCTCTTAAGTAAATGACTCTTAGTCATTTCTTGTTAGGTGGCAACCTAATACATTAGTGTCAAGACACCTCAAGTTCCAAGACTTTCCAATTTAATTGAGTTATCCAAAAAAAAAACATAATTTAGGTTAAGCATTTCGACCCACCATGGACCCAAGCAAATCTATGCAAATCAAACACATTGTTAACTTTTGGATCATTACTTGTTGTTAGTCTTAGCAAGATATCATAGCTGGAGAACTACCAATTGCATCAATTGGAAACAAAGTTGGTGATTGCAACTGGAAAAACATATGTAACTTGTATACGTCCATAAACCAAATCACAATTAGATGTGATTTCTTACCAAATTCTTACAAAAATTTCTACAAAATCCCTACAAGAAGAACGTTAGAGATTATTAGAAAATTTCGACCAAACTTCTTGCAACCAAACAATTCCAACGAGAACTGTTAGAAGCATAGCAACGTAAAAATTTTGCGATTCTAACAGAGTACGGTGCAACCTTTTCCAAGAAGATTATACGAATTTTTTACTACTCCAAGTATGTTAAGGCTAAGACCTTCCTTCATTTTGCATGATCTTTTAATTACACGAGTTTGATAACAAGGCATAAAGAAAAATTCATGTCTCGGAATTTACGTATATTTTTCCTAGTCTTGTAAGTACAATATTCATTTGAGTATTTCTTTTTCTAATCAAGAGAGCAGAGAATCTATATATACAGTATTACAGTACTTTCATTATCATCAAGCTATAATCGATGGGCAGGCCCCTATTGGACAACCTCTGATCAGATGGTAAGTTATATACCGAGCCTACTGTGGCCGAGCAGCTATGAGGGAGCCCAGTGGTCGAGATACAAAGGCTAGTATGGACGAGCGCCCATGAGCGAGCCTACTACGGTGGAGCAGGTATATATATATATACCGAGCCTTATATGGCCGGGCAAATAATTCACTTAGTATATTGAGAGAGTTGAGCCAATATCAGCAATTAAGCATATGTTCAGATTATCTTTGATTCCCAGTTGCTTTCAGTTATTATATTATCAGTTCAATTTCAGCTTTCAGTATATTGCCTTATATACTCGGTACATTATTTCGTACTAACGTCCCTTTTCTGGGGACGCTGCATTTCATGTGTGCAGGTTCAGACAGACAGACGGGTAGACCTCCTCATTAGATGTTGCCCGAGTTCAGCTTGATCGGTAAGCTCCATACCCTTCGGAGTTGCCGGGTCTAGAGATTTACGTACATATTTGTATATATTTATACATGTTATGAGTAGTTCGGGGCCCTGCTTCGATCATAGTATATCCATCAGTAGAGGCTTGTAGACATATCATGTCAGTTAATGCAGTATGTTGGGCTGGAAGGCCTTTTATGTACATTTTGTTGGTCTGTCAGTCGTAGTAATTATGACGGCCTTGTCGTCCTAACTTTATATTGAGATTTAGTTAGTATTCGCAATTGTCTTGAAATGTGGCCCATGGCCAAAGTATGACATTATATGCTCAGAATCTCTTAGTTGCAAGTTGATACGCAAGGATAGGTAAGGCACCGGGTGCCGGTTTCGCCCCCCCCCCCCCCCCCAATTTTGGGGCGTGACATAGTTCTTCTTATGAGGCTTAAAATGGTGTGAAGCATAAGCAATCACTCTACCCTCTTGCATCAAGACACACCCAATACCAATCCGAGAAGCATCACACATTGTATAAGAACCTGATGTTGAAGGAAAAACTAGAATTGGAGTTATGGTCAAGGCAGTCTTGAGCTTCTTAAAACTCTCCCCACACTCATTGGACCACCTGAATGGGGCACCCTTCTGGGTCAACCTTGTCAAAGGCACTGCAATGGACGAGAAAACCTCCACGAAGCAACGATAATATCCAGCCAAGCCAAAAAGACTCTGAATCTCAGTAGCTGAAGACGGTTTGGGCCAACTTTGAACTGTGTCAATCTTCTTCGGATCCACCTTGATCCCCTCGTTTAACACCACGTGCCCCAAGAACGGCACCAAACTAAGCCAAAACTCACACTTAGAGAACTTAGCATAAATCTTCTCCTCCCTCAACGTTTATAGTTGTCACGCCCCAAAATCAAGGAGCGCGACCGGGGCTCAACCAACTAAACCTGACCGAGCAAGCCTGCTAGAC
The DNA here is from genome assembly GCA_005239525.1 of Nicotiana knightiana. NCBI lineage: Eukaryota > Viridiplantae > Streptophyta > Magnoliopsida > Solanales > Solanaceae > Nicotiana > Nicotiana knightiana. The sequence continues at coordinate 7,744 of ML400236.1, read as the reverse complement.
ACCTCCTACCCAACTCACATATGATCAAGAGGGGGCACACTTTCAATAATTAGACAATAGGAAGATCGTATATACATTACTAAGTCATTTCATTTGTTACATCATTGATAAGTTTCAAGTACCCACATTTACATGATTGAGTGGAACAAGAGTCTAAAATACAACATAATCCATTGACCTTTCTAATATCCATATACAACCCACATAGTGTCTACGAAGCCTCTAATAGATACAAAAGAGTACTACAAAAGTGATGGAAACAAGGCCCCGACTATACCTCAAGTACAATACATAAGGAACAAAAGATGTATGACCTCGAAATGAAATGGGGCTCACCAAGACAGTTGGGAGGAGTATACCGCTAACACTGGTCGATGCCTCCTGCTGTGGAACCACCTGTATCAATTAAAGATACAGCGCCTTCGGCAAAAGGGACTTTAGTTTCGTCGTATAGCACTAGTATGTACAGCTAAACACCATATCATTAGATTGAACAATAATACAAGAATGAGGTAATCATAAAATCAATAAAAGCCTTAAATAACACCACTACATCAAAATAAGAATCACATAAGCTTTCAATTAAATTTTCATGGCTTTAGATTTGGGACATCTTCAATATTGATACTCCATTATCCACAATACCATCACATTCTTACGCGGAGTCCGATCACGACCCGGCCGGCTAGGTCGTCTCATTTGAGACATCAACATTTATCACAATTTCAGTTTCAGTTTCAGTTTCAATTTCCAGTTTCAATTTTCAGCATAGTCACCACCATGTGTGTGGCATGACGTCCAATCACGGCCCGATCAGCTAGGTCGTCTTGCCCAAGACATTACCATTTTCTATCAATCATCTCATTTCATACTTGGCTCTTGGCCGCATTTCACAATTCAGGTTTCCCTTTTTACACATTCAAATAACATTATCAGTAGTAACAATAAGTCCTATCATGTAAGGCATTTGTACACATAAGGAAGAAACATGGAAAATCCTAAGCACATAGAGGCTTTTCATACAAATTGGCATAACAACCTTTATTCGAATTTGACTTGAAGTCTAGGCATTTGTAGCACATATTCCATATTTTTAATACATCCTCAATTGATAAGATAATCATGATGAAAGCATTGGTACGCATATTGTACATATATTTCTCAACACAAGCACATTCGGAATAGTAATTCCTATAACGATCAATTTGGAAATTTCACCGATTGCATGAACACCATGGGGTTCAATTCTAATGATAGGAGGTTTTATCCATACATACCTCAATTGATCTTTCCTTAATTCCGGAACCCTTAGCACCTTCAATCTATTTTATGAGTACAACAAGTTGAATAAAAAATTAGAAGGATGTTTAAGATTCTAGCTCATTTGAGCACATTATCAAACACAAGGTGTGCATTATATACTTAAGACCCTTTTTTTGTGAAAGATTCCATCATCCCACACCCCATTCTTCACCATTTTTAGCTCACAATCTCCCTACATTCTTTTGTAACTCATGCATGCAAGATAATCACTCCCATCCCCATGAATTACCTTTCTAGTGGCCCATTCTAGTTGCATTTTAATATTAAGAATTTTTGTGATAGAACCTTACCTCTTCGGAAGAAGACCTAGGTGCCTCTCTTGACAGTATTCAAGGTTTAAACAAGAATTGAGGATTAATTTGGATGAGGAACACTTTCTCCCTCTAAGAATCTCTTTCTCACTCTAAAAATATCAGAAAAATAACTTCAAAGTGGCCTAGTGTGGGTGTCTTAACGAAATTGGGTCAGGTTAAAAAATCCAAAAATGAAGATGTGGAACAGGTTCTGCGGTCGCATATGCAACCGTATAATGAATCTACGGTCCGCAAAATGGTCCACATAATGGCCCTTAACCCTGGCTTTTTTTCTACTTCAGTCTGCGACCAGTCTGCCGTCCACAGACCTATTCTGCAGACGCATAATGCGCCACAAAACTCCCACATGAAAAATCTCAAAGTCGGATATGCGATAAAAGTGCGGCCCGTGAAATGGTTCTGCGGTCGCATAATGGGCCGCAAAATGACACCAAAAATGGTCCAAATGACTACCTCACTCTGCAGCCATTCTGTGGTTCGCGGAGTGATTCTACGGTTGCATAATTGGCCGCAGAAATGCCCTATTTTTTCCAACATTTTCTTTAACTTCTCTATGCACTGATCAATACCAAAAGTCCGAAACCAATTTCTACCATTATTGACCTCTACACCTAGTTCGGTATCACAAAATCCCAATTTTGAAGAAAACTTTTACGAGGCCTTACATCCTCCCCTACTTAAGATCATTCGTCCTCGAATCAGGGTCAAGGTCCACTATTAGCCACTTATGCAACTCAGTTTTCCATACCACCCACCAGCAGCCCCAAATTTAACTAACTCCTTAGATTTCCAAAACTTTTGTTAGAGTTTCCTTTGTAATTAGGCCTATCCACCTGTCAGAGAGCCCCCAAAACACATCTCACAAACATACGCACAATCCAACGACATAAAGAAACTCATAATAATACTATCTGTGGCCTTATAAGTAACACATAACCAAAAAGGAACACCTTTTCATTAACTGAACAAGTGATACAAGATTCATAGGCGACAAGTCATAAAAAGAAAGGATTACACAGCTATTCAAACAAGTAGGGATACTTCTTTTTTATTTCATCTTCAGTTTCCCAAGTGACCTCATCAACCTGCTGGTTTCGCCATAACACTTTCACGGAGGCAATTTCTTTATTCCTCAACTTTCGGACTTGTCTATCAAGAATGGAAACAGGAATTTCTTCATATGACAGTTCTTCATTAACTTCAATGGTCTCAATCGGCAAAATGACTAACGGATCTCCAACTACCTACTTCAACATAGACACATGGAATACCAGGTGGACTAATGACATTTTGGGTGATAGCTCAAGCTTGTACACCACCTGGCCAATTATCTGAATGATCTTGTACGGCAAGCATACCTTGGACTCAATTTCCCTTTTCTTTTAAACTGCATAATGCCCTACATGGGCGAAACCTTCAAGAATACCCAATTATCTTCTTTGAACTCTAAGTCTCTGCGACGAACATCCGAATAGGATTTTTGACGGCTCTGAGCTGTTTTCAACCGCTCCTTTATGATCTTAACCTTATCCATAGCCTGATGCACAAGGTCTGGCCCTATCAACTCAGTTTACCCAATCTGGAACCACCCAATGGGGGATCTACAACTCCTACCATACAATGCCTCAAATGATGCCATATGAATACTAGCATGGAAGCTGTTGTTATAAGAAAACTCTATGAGTGGAAAATGATCGTCTCAGCTACCCTTGAAATCCAAAACACAAGAATGCAACATGTCCTCAAGCATCTGAATAGTTCGCTTTGCTTGCCCCTTGGTCTGTGGATGGAAGGTTGTGCTAAGATTTACCTGAATACCAAAACCTTGCTGAAATTTCTTCCAAAAATTGGCCGTGAACTGAGCCCCTCGATTGGAAATGATGGAAACTGGAGTTCCATGAAGCCTGACTATTTCCTTGATATATAATTGAGCATACTGTTCCGCTGTGTCGGTAGACTTAGCTGGCAAGAAGTGTGTTGATTTTGTGAGTCGATCCCAGATCACCCAAATAGAGTCAAACTTGCACGGAGTGCGCAGTAACCCTACCACAAAGTCCATATTAATCATTTCCCACTTCCACTTTGGAATTTCTATATTCTGTGCCAACCTATCGGGCCTTTGATGCTCGACCTTCACTTGCTGACAGTTGGTACACCTTGCCACAAAATCTGTCACATTCTTTTTCATGTCGTTACACCAATAGATTTCCTTGAGGTCATGATACATCTTTGTAGAACCTAGGTGCACGGAATACCTGGAAGCATGAGCCTCGGTCATGATTCTTTCCCGAAGAACATCTACATTCGGAACACATAGACGCCCCTTGTTACCTTAGTGTACCATCATCCATGCCAAGAGTAAAAGCCATCATTTTATGTTTATGAATTCCCTCCTTCTGTTGTACCAACAATGGATCTTTGTATTTCCTCTCCTTGACCTCCACCACAAGCGATGATTCCGCCCTATTCTATACAATTACTCCTCCTTCATTAGATTCCGCAAGACGAACTCCCAAACTAGCCAACTGGTGAACCTCCCTATCCAACGGCCTTTGACATGCCTCCAAGTGAGTCAAATTACCCATATATTTCCGGCTAAGAGCATCTGCCACAACATTAGCCTTCCCCGGATGATATAGAATATCGACGTCGTAGCCTTTGAGCAACTCCAACCATCTTCTTTGCCTCGGATTCAGCTCTTTCTGTTTGAAAATATATTGAAGGATTTTGTGGTCCGTAAATACATCCACATGGACCCCTTACAGATAATGAGACCAAATCTTCAACGCAAATACCACCACCGCAAGTTCTAAGTCATGTTTTAGATAGTTCTTTTAATGATTCTTGAGTTTCCTAGAAGCATAATCTATAACCTTGTCGTTTGCATAAATACACACTCAAGCCTGATCCTTAAAGCATCACAATATACTACAAACCCATTTGTACCATCTGGCAGGTTCAATACCGGTGTCTTAGTTCACCTCGACTTCAACTGATGGAAGCTCCTTTCACAAGCATCAGACCATTGGAACTTAATCGCTTTCTGAGTCAAATTAGTCAACGGAGAGGCAAGAGTAGAAAACCCCTCCACAAACTTCTTGTAATACCCTGCTAAGCCCAAGAAACTACGAATCTCTATTGGAGTGGTAGGTCTAGGCCACTTCTTCACCGCTGCAACCTTTTGAGGATCAACCTTAATTCCTTCTCACGAGACTACATGACCCAAGAATGTAACAAATTCAAGCCATAATTCACATTTCGTGAACTTCGCATACAATTGGTGCTGATGAAGAGTCTGCAGAACTGCCCTGAGGTGATCGGCATGGTCCCCTCGACTCCGCGAATAGACAAGGATTGTGAACAACTAATTTTTGAGCACACTCAAATGTTATACTATTTTAGTAGAAATATTCCTTTTAGGCCTAATATTGATGTTTTAAACTTTTATCTTACACTTAGTAGATTTTATTTAATTAAAATAAATAAATAAAAATAATAATAATACTCATATTCTTAAAGCATATATATATATATATATATATATATATGGAAAATCTTTTAATTAGAATTTAATAAGTAAACTATTATATTTTCTTTGTATGATTTAAACTATAGTGTAAATATTGAGTTTTCTTATTTTTATAGTTTACTTTAAGTCTAAAAGTAGGATGGTATGTGTGTGT
>ML400235.1:0-42013 GCA_005239525.1 Nicotiana knightiana | reverse complement strand
AGTCTATTTATAGGTTTAGGGTGAACTCTAACCGTGTAGGAGACTTCTATTTCAACCGGGAAATATTTAACTCGTCAAACTCGGAAATTGGCGAATTTGGGGACCCCTGGCGTTTGGGCTCTAACGCCCCCCTAACGCTAGGGGGGGCTGGCGTTATGGCCCTAACGCCCCCCTAATGCCGGGGAGCCAGGCCTTATGGGGTAAACTCCCCCCCTAATGCCAGGGGGGGCAGGCTTTATGGGGAAAACGCCCGGCTATCGCCCGGGCGTCTCCTTTTGTGTATTTTTGACGTATTTGCATCTCTTTAGCTTCGTTTCCATTTCCAATTCACCTACACATGAAATAAAATCCATTAAGCACATAACAAGTGTAATTTTATCCTTAATGCGCATAAAATGTAAGGTATATCACATGTTAAACTATGCAATTTAATCTCGCATCAGTTTCTCATGATTATTTCCGTTGTTTATCAGTTTTATTCGTATTTGGATTGTAGAAATTGGGGTTTGGAGCTCCAAAATTTAGAAATGGTAAATCCTTGATTTGAGGGTCAATTCATGGATGAAATTGAATGATTTTATGGATATTGGCTATATAAGTTATGGTAAAATGTATTTTTGATCATTTTCAAAATTAGGGCGTGCGGGCCTAGGGTTGACTTTTCGCGCGGAGTTGATAATTTATTTTTAATTGTTAAATTACGAGTCTTTGAGTATAATTTGATTAGTCTGCACGTTCTTTGAATAGTTTTGGATCGTTTGACAAGGATTTGAGGTTTTAGAGAGGAGTTAGAGCTTGTTAGCGGATTTCGTAGTGAGGTGGGTCTCTTGTCTAACCTTCTAAGAGGGAATTGACCTCGTGGATACTATATTTTTTATGTGCTACATGTTATGGGAGCTACGCATGTATGAGGTAACGAGTCTCCATGTATATGCTAGACTCTTGATTATGTTTGGGTAGATATAGATTCACACCATGTTTTAATTATACTACTTGAGTTATTCTTACCTGTTTAAATGCATTAATTTATACTTTAGCTTGAGGCTATACTTGCATAAGGTATTGAATTTTGCTATTTCAGATACTTGACGCGCTACTTGATTAGCCACGGAAATTAGACCTTTTGTTATGGATTTCTCCCGCATTATGCATCTTTGTCTTCTAGTTTCTTGAATTTCATAACTCACACATATATTCGTGAGTTGGGATAGTGACCTGTCAAAGTCTCACTATTCTTATGGGATTGGACCAAACTCCTCAGCAGTACTATTATGGATCGGGTCGTACGACCTCGATAATATTATGAGATACATCCATGAATTAGGCTGTATGACCTCAACAATATACATTGTTTTATGGATCAGGCCGAACAACCTCGGCTAAATTATGCATTATATTTGATCGATAGTCAGTGTACCTATAAGTCTTCCTGATTTAAGTTTTGGAATTTTATTTGTTATTGATCATATACATGCTGCATTCGAGGTAGTATTCGGTATTTAGGGATTTTGTATCTACTCTTTTGTTGAGGAACATGTTATGACCATATACCTCATTTCCTTTTCTTTTATTGGCGGAGCTTCATATTTATCTACCTTTATTGTATTTGATTATTGTACCACTAGTAAATATCAATGTCGAGCCATTGCCGCTACTTCTTTGTGGTTAGGCTAGATACTTACTGGGCACACGTTGATTTACGTACTCATACTATACTTCTACACTAATTATGTAGGTACTAAGACATGCATGTTTGGTGGTCATACCAGCGTGTATGCACAGTTGCTGTGGAGACTTTGTGGAGAGCTGATCTCTATGCTACGATCTATACACACGTAGTCCCCTTCCTATTCATTTATTATACTCTGTCTATTTTCTATTCCAGACAGTTATTATAGCAGTATTGCACTAATTTTGAGAATTTAGTCTATTAATCTTGGATGTATTTCTGTTACGCCATTTGGTAATGCATTTTGATCCTATTTTAATTTTGAAGATAATGTTAGTATTTTCTACAAAAATAGAACAAATCTCGCTTAATTGTTTTACCATTGTTTTAAACTGTCTTATGAATTGTCGATAGCATGTTAATTAAATTGTTGGCTTGCCTAACGATAGTGTTGGGCGTCATCATAGCCTATGGTGGGAATTAGATTATGACAGACAGACCCTAGGATTTTCTCCTTACTTTCACCTTATAACTCTTGGCATATTCCATGGTCACCTTACCACTAGAATTTGAATTTGTCAAAAAACATGAAGAATTTTTTAAGAAGTTAGCAGAGTATAAGGAGCCAAAGTCCGTCTATATCATCATCAAAATTAACTCATATTTTAGATAGCTGATCAAGGACATCCTGAAAATTATTTACATGATCAAGAATAGGACTATCCTCTTTGTATTTAAAGGTTATCAATTGCTTAAGCATGAACAACTTATTGTTGTCGATTTTCGAAGCATAAAGTATCTATCACAATAATCTTGCATGTGTCTCATTTACAATATGATTTCGTATATTATGTTCAAACCATTGTATTATATATTCACAAACCTGTTGATGCTTGAAATTCCAATCGTCATCGGTCATAGACTCGAGTTTATGAGCTGCAAAAATGGGCAAATGCATCTTTTTCACGAATAGCAAATCTTTCATCATGATTTTACAAATATTCTAATTTTATCTATTTAAATATACCATCTTGATCATATTTACCTCCATCATGTATAATCCCTAAACGAACCAAGGATCTAATAGCAATACTAAGATATAAAAAAATAGGCAATTCCAAAAATCATGAAGATAAAGAACACTAAATCTAACGTAGAAAATCCTTCAAATCAAAGGTATAATAACGAGACGAAAAAGATTCAAAAGGCTAAACAACAAGTGTCAAACACGGAGTAACAATAGCAACAAGAGCACTAACAAATCAATTAAAGAAAGAAGATAAATTATCCAAAATAGAGCTACTATTGACGGCCGAAATCTAAAGCTGCAAGCCACGAAATACAATCTCCATCATTCAAATTAAAGATCAAGATATTAAGAACACTCAGTCAACGTTGCAACTCGATCCAATGGTGAATGAAGAAGAAACTGCAGTTTGAAGAAGGCTGGTGCGATGACCGGATTGGTTGTCTTGTATATTTGAGCCTCGTTTCCATATTTCATGCGTCTCGTACACTTTTTGTTCTTTTATCACTTGTGGTAATGATTGGTTTAGTTTCGTGGAGTTTTGAGAGTGAAGTAGAATACTTATTTCTATTTTGAATAACTTAACTATCTAGATTTGACCTGTAATGACCTTGTCGGTCATTTTACAATTTTTATCCCACTTCCCCTATTTGATGCTTTACATATGTATATTTATGGTTATGTTACTTGTGGCTTTGATTGATTTAGCTTTGGGGAAGTATTGGGATTAAATTAGGACACTTAATTTCAAGGTTGGATACTTAAGTTGAAAGAGTTGCTCGGTGTTTGACTTTTTGGTTGGTGACCCCGAAATTATGTTTTGATGATTTCAATAGTTTTGTATGGTGATTTTGGACTTAAGAGTATGTCCAGATTTTGATTTGGAGGTCCATAGGTTGATTGATGCTTTTTTGTGTAGGTTTGACCGAGAATTGACTTTGTTGATATCGGGTTTGGATTGTGATTTTGGGAGTTAGAATATGTCCAATGTCTGATTTGGGACTTGTATGCAAAATTTTATGTTATTCCAAGTTGATTTGATATGGTTTAGCATGAGTTTCAGAAGTGGAAAGTTCATTAGTTCATTAGGTTTGAATTGAGGTACAGTTTGTAGCTTTGATATTGTTTGGTGTGATTTGAGGCATCGAGTTGGTATGTGTTATGTTGTAGGATTGGTTGGTATTATTGGACGGGGTTTCGGGCGCCTCGGGTGTGTTTATGATTAGTTTTAGCATGTTTTGGATTGTGTTATATTGCTGAAGTTTTGCTGAGTGTGATGCTTTCGCACCTGTGGAAGACTGGTTCAGATGTGATGCCGCAAATGCGGCCCTGAGGGCGCATAGGCCAGAGTTGGCTGGAAGACTTGTGTTCGCAAATGCAAAACTTTTAGCGTAGAAGCGAGACAGTACCTGCGATGGGAGAGCACACAAGCGTGTCTACTGGCGCGAGAATGAGGCTGCAGAAGTAGAAGGTCAGGTGTTGAGAGAGGATCGCAGATGTGGCCCTTTTATTAAGGAAATGGAATCGTAGAAGTGGTTAAGTGACCGCAAATGCGGAATCACTAGGCTAGATTAATATCGAAGGGTTTGGTCATTTTTTCATTTTTTTAAGTTGTGGAGTTCGGTTGGAGGTTATTTTTAGGAGACTTTTCATTTCAATTGAAGAGGTTAGTGAAGTTTACTAAATTGTGATGTTAGTTATTGATTACCATGGATTATAACACTTAATGTTTGTGAATTAAAGGTGAAATTTTTGGAAATTTTTAGTTATTGTTTTGGAGAGTAAGAATTGATGATTTGATGGTCAATTTGAGGTTGGATTTGGGTGAAAACATATATTTGGAATCATATCGAAATGGGTGTTTGGGATTTGTGAGTTTGGTTGGGTTTCGGGGTGTGGCCCCAGGGTTGACCTTTTGGGTTGACTTTGCATAATTAATTAAATATCTTAGCTTTATTGTCTGGGGTTGTTTCCTGTTACTTCTATTGTTGATATTAAGTTGTTTTGGCTATATTCAAGTCACTCGGAAGTCGACTAACATCGGAAAGACCTTTTGGAGTATTGATTCAAAACTCTTAAGGTAATTAACATATCTGAACTTGGTTTGAGGGTAATTACCCCTGAGAAATATGATATTTGAGATGTGTTGGGGATGACGCATGTGCTAGGTGACGGGCGTGTGTGCGTGCACAGGGGTATTCATGATCTGGGTAGTTTTAGGATATTATATGCCTTGTTTTCTTCTCATTCTTCTTTGATATCATGTTTCCTCCGTTTGTATGACTACGTGAGTTATTATTCATGTTAAAACCATGTCAATAATATGTACTTATTTGTTCGAGCCATGATAGGGCTATTCTTGATGTTTTGAGTTGTTTGACTTGATTGTAGTCATATCATCGGCCATAATTCTTCATTCACATGTTATATCTCAGTCTCTGTATATTATTTGTATGTCATATCACATGATGTTGTTGCCTTCTATATGTGATACTTTTTGTGATGAGTTTTATGAGATGTGAGCCATTGAGATTTGAGAGGTTGATGATTGAGCTTGGGCCATAGACCGATTGGTATTGATTTTGAGGTGACGTGTAAGCCAGGCCCATATAAAGCTAAGTGGTACTGATTAGGGACGCCGCGTGCACCAGTCCCTGTGATTGGGCTATGTGATATTGATTAGCACTTGGGCAAGGATCCGCCCATCCGAAGTCTGGTATTCACAATGAGTGCAGGCATAGGGCTTTGTATGTGCACTGGTGATGGGCATTTGTGCAAGGCACTGTGAGAGTGCTGAGAGTGAGTGTACTTGATGATTTCACTATGATGTTGTTGACTTGACATGTATATTAGATATGTAGGCACAGAGATATCGTTTCCACATTCTAGCTAGTAAATAAAATGTCTTATCTGTGTTTGGGCTTTACTGTTATACTTGCGAAGCATGTCTAAATTTCATGTAATTGTGAACAACCTGAACATGATATTCTTTGAGTTATTTACCTTTATTGTCTTCATTATAGCCTGATCTATTATTGATCATTGACGTTCGTCATTGACTTTCTTCTAAGCTCGTCACTAATTTCAGTTGAAGGTTAGCTTTATTTCTTATTGAGTACATGGGATCGGTTGTACTCATACTAAACTCTACACTTGCGTGCAGATCCATGTACTTTTGGGCACGGTGATTGCTAGAGTTCGCACCGGACCACCTTGTGAAGACTACAAGCTAGTTGTTATGTCGTTCGCAAACTTTGAAGTCCCCCCCCCCCCCCCCCATTTATTTTTGTTATTATTGTTCTATTGTAGAGACAGTATTATATGAGGATTTTGCCATGTATTTTGAGATTCTGTACTGCTTATGTACTCGTTCACACCAAATATTTGGGATGGTTGTAGTCGTGTTATTATTGTTAATTCAAATATTTATGATTATTCCCCTATTGAGATCATTAAGCTTTTGTTCTTTAATTTTATTGTTATTGTGAAGTTGTTGGCTTGCATAGTTGCTAGTGCTAGATGCCCTCATGACTCCCTTGGGAGTTTGGGTCATGACATGACCAAGGTTTGAATTTTGATTAGGTAGCCTCGGATTGGTAATTTGATGGTTCTAATAGGTTCGTATGATAATTTTGGCGTATGTTCGGATTAGGATTTAGAGGTTCATGGATGGTTTTGGCTCTATTTGCCGAAAGTTGGGAATTTGAAGGTTCAGAGAGTTTATAGTTTTGGTCGGGAGTTGAATTTAATGTTATTGGGATTCAATTATTGTTTTGAGACATGGAATAAGTTCGTTTTGCTGAATTGAACTTGTGTGAAAAGTTTGGTTGTGATCCGAGGTGGTTAGCTATGAATCAGACGCTTGGTCGGTAGTTTAGAAGCTTATGAACTTAAGAGAAGTTCAACTTCTTTTGATATTTTATTCGTAGATGTGATGATCTCATATGTGTTTGAAAGCTTTAGATAGGTCCAGATAGTTTTTATGGACTTGTTGGTATGATTTGATGGGGTCCTGAGTGGCCCGCGTGAGTTTCGAACCAACCGGAGTATATTAGATGTTGTAGATTTTGCTGGCGATTAGTGGGTTTTGTGATCGTGAAGCATGTCTCGCGATCCATGAGGGTTATTTTAGCCCATATAAATTTTCTCTTCATGTTTGCGGTAAGGGTATAGCGTTCACAAAATGTTATAGTCATTGTTCATCGCGTTCGCTCCATTAGGGACGCGTTCACGGAGAGTTGAGGCAGACTGAGAATTAGCCATCGCAATCATGTGTAGTTTCTCGCGTTCGTGTAGGTTTGTTGGGCTGAGATTCATGTTCCCAGTGTAGCTTCTATATCAAAGAGGTTTTGAGGCGAATGGCAGAGTTTGGCATACTAGATCGGGGGGTCCTGTCAGGATCGCTAAGGGTAGTGTTGGCAGCCAGTTTTGAGTTAAAATTTTAGAATTTTACCCATTCTTTCATATTTTGAACCCTACACTTCGAGAGGACGAGATTATTAAAACTAATTTCACTACTACATTGGAGGTAGGGAATTTTCACTTTAGATTTATATCTTGTTTCCTCTTGGAATTTTACCCTTTAATCGAGGATTTTTTAAGAGAAAGAAGTCACGACCCAATTTCCTCCATAGACCGTGATGGTGCCTAATGCTACCGTTAAGCAAGAAAATGGTGAACCACCAGCATAATTATCCATTCGTAATACTTTTAAAATCAAGAATTACATTAAGTAAGTGGAATTAAATTTAGAAACCATGGAAACATACTTTCATTTTTACTAAGTCACAAAGTATTAATAAAACATAAAGTGAAATGATGATAATATTAGGTACAACCATGATCATATACTAGAAATCCCCAAAATCTAGTGTAACAAGTTCGTGAGCATCTACTAGAATATATAAAATCACTATAATTACTCTCTAGAATAAAATAAATAGAAATAAATAAACATAGTAAGAAGGAGACTTTGGGCGCTGCGGATCGAAGCATGGAAAACAGATCACCACTAAATCTCTAGGTAGTGTATCTACGCGCCTGAGTGACCACCTGAAGTACCTGCCACAGTACCTGCACAATTAGTGTAGAAGTGTAGTATGAGTACGTAGATCAATACATACCCAGTAAGTATCTAGTCTAACCTCGAAGAAGTAGTGAGGAAGGGTCAACATCGAAAATTACTAATGGTCAAATAACAAAGTACATAAAAGTAGACAGGTGTTATCCCCTCGGCTTGATTGATCAAACATGGCATGGGTGTGGTGAGGGATTTACATGATGGACCTCAACACGTCCCTATGATGACTGTGGCATCATCGTGACAAATTTGTCCGACATGGGCAGGTGATGGGCATGAACTGTGGCACGACGGCATGTGGCTAAGGTGTCAAGGCATGACAAGACCATGGCATTGGTGTGGCCATGGAAAGGAAAAGACAATGGGCAGCAAGCATAGTAAAGGATGGAAAAACTAAGGCAAGCGAAGGCAGGGCGTGGCAAGGCAAATGGGCGGGAAAGGTAGTGTCATGGGCGAGCTAGACAAGCGTCACTAGAAGACATACACGCAAAGTAATATTGCAGGAAGGCTTGGCACGAAGACATGGCAGAGTTGGCCTTTGGCGCCAAAAGTTAAAGGTTATGCCCATGTGCCATGCACATGCTGCGCAGTTCGCCAGTTTTGGGCAGTTCCTGCTTTTCAGCATTATGGCTAAGTGAGACTGTAGGAGTTGTCTTATTTGAATTTTAGAAATTTGAATTCCTAGGCAGTTGGGATGTCAACTTCTATATAGTTAAAGGTTTAGAGACAAAAACGTTTGTCTATATATATGTTAGATTGGAAGACTGTCAAGAAGAGTGTTGGCTTCCATGACTCCTTTTTGTAAGGCTTTGTTTATGTTCTTCTTTGTGGCACGAGTTAAAAACAAAGTTGGGAAGTGATTCCTGTAATTTTGTGCCTTGTCTCATTTCTTGTTGATGTCATAATCTACGTGTTAGGCCAAATGTGAGGGATAAGAAAGAGGGCTGAGTCATTGTTTTGTGACTGGCATGCAGTGTCAATACAAAAAAAATTAAACCTGTTACAACTAGTATCAGAGCAACGTCGGCAAGATTTTGGAAATATCATGGCGGGAAATGCAGAACTTCATGAAAGGCTTCAAAAGTTGGAAGCGTTTGTGGGAATTACGGATGACGTAGTAGATTTGGTTGATATTCTGACGCAGATCCATGGCATCAACACTGAACCTCAACACGTTCGTGAAAGTGTTGATACCCAACTAGTGGAATTGCAGGCTTTCCAGGAAACTGTTGTTGGACAGATAGAAAATTTGCAGAAGGGGAATGAGGATCTTAAGATGGAAATTCAGATCCACCAACGGGATGTTACAAATATTCCCCAAGTAGGTTAAGAGCATTCCAAAATTAAGATTCCAGAACCAAAGGCATTTGATGGCGTGAGAGGCGCCAAGGAATTGGAAAACTTCTTATGGGACTTGGAGCATTATTTCTTTATTGTTCATGTCCCAGAGAAGGAAAAACTGACTATGACGGTGCGTTATTTCAGAGGAGATGCATTGTTGTGGTGGCATACGAAAAACGCACACGTTGATAGTTCTGGCAGACCCAAGGTTGATACTTGGGAAAAACTTCGTTACGCGTTGAGGGAAAATTTCTTGCCTAGCAACTCGTCTTGGGTTGCTAGGGATCGCTTTAAGCGGCCAATACATACTGGTTCCATTAGGGACTATGTGAAATATTTTTCATCTTTGTTGCTAGACGTCCAAAACATGTCGCATGAGGACAAATTGTCCATTTTCATTTCTGGAATGCAAGGCTGGGCACAGAACGAAATTCGTAAGAAGAAAGTTAAAGATCTGCCTAGTGCAATTGCAGCAGTGGACGCATTGGTGGATTTTCGGTCAATGGATCTAACTTCTGATCCTGCCTCTTCTTCTAAGTCAAATAAAAAGGAGAAAGGTAAGGATTGGAAGCAGGACAGTCGGAAGCAGGATGGAAATGACAAAGGCAAGGTCAAGATGGATGCTTCTTCGTCAAAAACTAATAGGGCAACGGGTGGTGAAAAGGTTTGTTGGACATGTCAAAAACCTGGACATCAGGCACGAAACTATCCAAATCAAGGAAAGATTAATGCTCTTCTTGCGGAACAGGAGAAACAAGGAAAGGGACAGAAAGTTGCTGCCTATGTAAATCCGTTGTGGCTGCTGAACACTTTGGCTTATGTGACTATGACTGATGATGATGAAAATGTTGCCAAGGAATAAGTTATATACGTCAATGCTACGGGGGATGATTTGGCTAATGCTTATTCCACATTTATGTGTGTGGATCTGAAAATCAAAAAAAAGAGTGTCGTGACAATGGTTGATACCAGAGCCACGCACACCTTTGTTGCCTCCATAATTGTTCAAGAATATGGGCTGCAAGTGAAAATTGTTCGACGAAGATGAAGGTTATGAACTCAAAGGCGCAACCGAGTTATGGGGTAGCGCTAGATTTCACAATGACATTGGGCCATTGGTCCAGGAAATTCAACATGACTATTGTGCCATTAGATGACTTCAATGTGCTGTTAGGAATTGATTTTGTGAAGAAGAACAAAGTCGCTCCAATTCCTCATTTGGATGGACTTATGTTCATGGGGGAGACAAACCCCGACTTTGTGAAAGGTATTCAGCCCTTTGGGGATGAAAGAAAGAATGTTGGGATTGTTGGTTTGATTTCTGCCATTGCATTTGAGAAACGCTTGAAGAGGGGTGAGGAAACTTACCTTTCTACACTCGTTGAAGTTAAGCCAGATGTGGAGATTGAGGTCCCAGATTGTGTTGCAGATTTGCTGAAGGAATTCAAAGATGTGATGCCTCTAGAATTGCCAAGGGGGTTACCTCCGAGGAGGGATAATGATCACAGGATTGAACTTATTCCTGAATCACTGCTTCCTGCTATCGCATATGGAACTGACCGAACTAAGGAAGAAATTGTCTGAGTTGCTTGATGTTGGGTTGATTCAACCATCGAAGGCTCCATATGGTGCTCTTGTTTTGTTCCAGAAAAAATAGGATGGTACGCTGCGGATATGTGTTGACTATAGGGAACTGAACAAAGTGACTGTCAAAAACAAGTATCTGATCCCTTTGATTCAAGATCTGCAGGATAGGCTTTAGAAGGTTAGTTATTTTACTAAGTTAGACCAAGGGTCAGGCTATTGTCAGGTTAGGATAGCCAAGACGGATGTCCCTAAGACCACTTGTATAGCTAAATATGGTAGCTTTGAATTTCTTGTAATGTCATCTAAGTTAACCAATGCCCCGGCAACTTTCTGTAATTTAATGAACAGCGTTCTTTACGAGTATCTTGATGACTTTGTAGTTGTTTACTTACACAACATAGTCATCTATAGATGGATCCTTGAAGATCATTTGTCTCACTTAAGGAAGGTGCTGGAAAGACTTAGAGCATATTAACTCTATGTCAAGATGGAAAAGTTTGAATTTGCAAGTCGCGAGATAAAGTTTCTAGGCCATTTGGTTAATGAAAACCAAGTGTGGATGGACCCAAAGAAGGTACAAGCAATAGTTGATTGGAAATCACCAAGCGGGATAAAGGAACTTAGATCATTTTTTGCGCTAGGAAAATTACTACCGGAAGTTCATTGAGGTCTATTCAAAAAGGGCTGATCCTTTGATGGATTTTCTAAAGAAGAATGTCAAATTGGTTTGGTCAGATTCATGTGATAAGGATTTCAATGCATTGAAGAAGGCCATTGCATCCGAACCAATCTCGAAGCTGCCAGATTTTGACTTGTCGTTTGAAGTACACAAGAGTGCTTCAAATTATGTTGTTGGCGGTGTGCTGGTCCAGGAGGATCATCGGGTTGAATTTGAAAGTAGAAAATATAACACTATGGAGCAACGTTATTCTGCACATGAAAAAGAGATGGTTGCAGTAATTCATTGCCTTCAAGTTTGGAGAGTCTTACTTGCTGGGAACAAAGTCCATGGTGTGGACGGACAACATGGCTAATACATACTTCAAGACTCAACAAAAATTGAGTCCGAAGCAGGCCTAGTGTCAAGAGTTCTTGGCTGAATATGACTTTGTTTGGGTGCACAAACTTGGAAAACAAAATCAGGTTGTCGATGTACTTAGTCGCAAAGAGGTATTTGCTGCAAGTTATGCACTCATTCAAATTGAATCTGATTTTCTGGATGCAATCGAGTTATGTGTTGTGAATGATTATATGTAAAATTGATAGATCAAGTGAAATATGGGACAGTTAAACGGTATTGAATAGATGACGATCTACTGCACTTCAAAGGGGGGAGAACTATTTCTCCTCAAAGTGTTGGACTACATCATTCTTTTCTAAAGGAGACGCATGATACTCCTTATGCTGGTCATCCAGGTGGTGAAACGATGTTGGAATTGCTGTCTCAGAATTATTTTTGGCCGACAATGGAAGATGATGTTGAGGCATATGTAAAAACACGCCTCATGTGTCAACTTGACAAGACAAAAACGAAAGAAGGAAGCTTGTTTGCTACAACCTCTACCTATTCTGAAATGTCTGTGGGCTTCTGTTTCTATGGACTTTATCAGCGGGCTTCCAAAAGTTGATGGCAAAGTATCAATTATGGTGGTAGTGGACAGTTTCTCAAAGTATGGAATTTTTATTGCTGCTCCAATGGTTTGCTCTTCTGAAGTAGATGTTTTATTATTCTACAAGCATGTAGTGAAACTTTTTGGGGTTCCAATGGATATTGTGATTGATCGGGATACGAGATTTACAGGTCGAGTTTGGACTACTATATTCAAATTCTTGGGGACTGATTTGAAATTCTCGATTGCAAATCATCCACAAATCGATCGAAAGACCGAATGTATCAATCATCTGATTGAAGAGTACTTGAGGCATTATGTGACTCCTAATCAGAGGAATTCGGTTGAGTTAATAGACACTGCGCGATTTTGTTACAACTTGCACAGGTCTTCGGCAACTGAAATGAGTCCTTTTGAGATAGTTTTGGGAAGACAATCTAACACATCGTTGGAAGTCGCTCAGATGAAATCAGGGAGAAAGTGTCCTGATGCTTATAGATATGCTCGTGAAAAGCATGAGTAGTTGGCTGAGGCGCGAGACAACATGAGAAAAGTGGCTAAGGATGGAAAAGAATGCTGACAAAAATAGGCGGCCTTTGGAGTTCAATGTTGGTGACAAGGTGTTGCTGAAACTTACTCCACAAATTTAGAAGAAATTCAGTAGCAAGACGCGCCATCGCGGGATGGTTCCAAAGTATGACGGCCATTTGAAGTTGTAAAGAAAGTGGGTGAAGCAGCTTACAGGCTGAATATGCCAGAAAGTCTCAAAATTCACCCAACTTTTCATGTGAGTTTCCTGAAGCGGTTCCATAAAGATGCTGAGGATCCGACAAGGACGATGCCAAAGCGTGCTCCTCAAGTTGAGCGCAACCAATTTGAGGAGACTATTGAGAATATTTTGGATCACCATACACTGGGTCGAAATGAACAGGTGGACAGAGTTTCTAGTTCATGGACAGGAAAGCAAGAATGTGATGCAACTTGGGAGAAAGGACCGTCCCTATGGCAATTTTAGGATCAAATCAAGGCGTCTCTTGATTCTGCCTCGTCGAGGGCGACGAGCTCATATAGTGGGGGAAGTTTGTTAGCCCCCCACCTTGAATGATCAAAAATGGCATGGGCATAGCAAGGGATTTACATGATGGACCTCGGCACGTCCCTATGATGACTATGGCATCATGTTGACAAAGTTGTCCGACATGGGCAGGTGTTGATGGGCATGGACTGTGGCTTGACGGCATATGGCTAAGGTGTCAAGGCACATGACCATGGCATTAGCGTGGCCATGGAAAGGCCAAGACAACGGGTAGCAAGCTTAGAAAACGCTGGAAAAACTAAGGTAAGCGAAGGTAGAGAGTGGCAAGGAAGATGGGCGCGGGCAAGGCAGTGTCATGGCGAGATGGACAAGAAACAGTGGCAGACATGCGCACAAAGGCATGCTGCACGAAGTCTTGGCGCAAAGACATGGCAGAGTTGGCCTTTGGCGCCAAAAGTTGAAGGTTGTGCCCATGTGCCAGGCACATGCTGTGCAGTTCGCCAGTTTTGGACAGTTCCTGTTTTTCAGCATAATGGCTAAGTGGGGTTGTGGGAGTTGTCTTATTTGAATTCTTAGGCAGTTGGGGATGTCAACTGCTAGATAGGATAAGGCAGAGAGCCAAAAAACATTTGTCTATTTATATGTTTGATAGGAAGATTGTCAAGGCAGAGTATTGGCTGCCTTGACTCCTTTTTGTAAGGATTTGCTTATGTAGTTCTTTGTGGTACGAGTTAAATACAAATTTGGAAAGTGATTCATGTAATTTTCTGCCTTGTCTCATTTCTTGTTGTTGTCATAATTTAACTGTTAGGCCAAAATGTGAGGGAAAAGAAAGAGGGTTGAGTCATTGTTGTGTGACTATCGTGCAGTGTCAGTACGAAAAACATTGACCTTGTAATAATAGGTATAAATCCCAACAACTAGCAATGAAAGAGATAAATATAAACAACATAATTTTTCAACATAAAAATAGTTATGAAATCACCAGATATCACATGCTATCTCGAACGAACAAGGGTAATCAAGACAATGTCAAATTCCAAGTTAGGAAAACAACGCATATGCACTCTAACCTCTATCGAATATGACACACTAATTATGCCAAGGTCATACGACCCGATCCATAATAATAGTGTATACTGCCGAAGTTGTATAGCTCGATCTGTAGATGCATCTCATAATACTGTTGTGGTCGTATGGCCCGATCCATAATGTTATTTCATAGCGCTTCCTACACATACGGCCCGATCCATAGGAATAGGGAATGCAAAAGAAAACATAATTGTTATCGACAGTCAATATCCCACCAAAACTCAAGGTAAAGAGTCTCAAAGCATAAGTTTTGTTCCAAATCTCAGCTAAATTCCAAGTAATCAACAAGAAAGTTTAATTCAAGTAGTACAACTAACATGATGTAAGTCTGAGTCTACCCGAACATAAACATGAATCTAACTTACACGTGGACACTTGTTACCTCATACGTTCGTAGCACCCATAACACGTATCACATAGCAATTAATATGCCCATGGGAATAATTTCCTCTTACAAGATTAGGCAAGAGACTTACCTTACTTCCAAGCCCACTACTCGGCTCCCACATCTCACTAGTCACCTCAAATCGATGTCGAGCAACCCGAAACTAAGTAAGGACATACAAACCAATCAATATATGCTCAAAAACTCATAATTTAACTATTAGAATCAATTCTCAAACCCACTCAAAAATTTCAACAAAAGTCAACTCGGGCCCACGTGCCCGGATTCCATAAATTTTCAAAGATATATGTTACCCATGGTATTACGAACTCAAATATATAACATTTAGCCAATTCCATAATCAATTTATATCATGAACCAAATCACACTATAGGTCGTGATGGTGCACAACGCTATCGTTAGGCAAGGCAACACCTTAACAAAATGTTGATTGAGACTCCATAATACATTTTATAACAAGTCATGAAGTAATAAGCAAAATTTCTCTGTTTTAATAGAAAAGTAATGATGGAATATTAAATGTTCAAATGTGATCGAAATATAAATCTGAATATCATACAGAAATACAACCAAGAACGAGGATCTAAATCCTCAAAACCCGGTGCCACAAATGCATGAGTATCTACTAGAAACATTACAAAATTACTACAACATCTGTCTGAAATAGAAAGAGACAGAATATAGTAAATGACTAGGACGGGGACTCTGTGTGTTGCGGATCATAACATAGAGAACAACTCACTATTAAAACCTCCTCAGAAACTGCACCTACATGCCTAGATGACCACCAATAGAACCTGTCTCAGTAACTGCACAATTAGTGCAGAAGTGCAGTATGAGTACGTTAATCAACGCGTACCCTGTAAGTATCTAGCCTAGCCTTGAAGAAGTAGGGACGAGGGGTCGACACCACTTACTAGTGATCCAATAAATTGAGTACAGTAAAAGTAGGAAGGTAGGAAACATGACTAGTAAAACAGTGAAAACAAATATAGGTACATAATACGACGAAGTCCTCAAATACCGGATACTTCCTCAAATGGAACACATAATGGCCAACACCAATTAAAATGTCACATCTAAAGTCAAGAAGACTTATAAGTATGTTGACTCCTTATCAAATATTTTGCACAATTCTACTGAGGCAAACAGCCCGATCCCATATAGAATAATGGCACGATTTCCTATCGTGACGTACGGCTCGATCCAATAATAATAATGTACAGTGCCGAGGTCATTCGGCCCGAACCATGCATGGATCTCATGATACTGCCGAGGAGAACGGTCCGATCCCATAATGGTACTGCTGAGATGTCAGTCTGATCCCTTTGGAATAGTAAAACTTGACGGGTCACTGGCCCCCATAACACATAGCACATGACAAACATGGCACCTACGGGGTAAATTCCTCCTTGCAAGGTTAGACAGGAGATTTATCATGCTCCGAAATTCGATAACCGGCTCCAATACCTCTCTAACACCTCAAACCAATGACAAACGATCTGAAACTAGTCAAAGAATATGCAAACCAATAAAAATATACTCAAAGACGTGTAATTTAATCAATAGAAACAATTCTTAACTCCACACAAAAAGTCAACCCCAGGCCAACTCTATGCAAACATGACGCCTCACTCGCGATCCCGATCCTTAACCTGACAAACCTACGCGAATGCGGGAACAGCTCTGCGAATGCGAAGGACAAGCTTCCAACTTCAGAAATTCACTTTCCGCGATCGCGAACATCTCCACGCAATAGCGAAGAGCAACCCCCTCAACCAGGCCATCTCACTAACACTTAGTATTTGCGACCCTATCTGTGCGATCACGATGAACAACTAGATCAAGCATCGCAATTGCGACTTGCAGTCGCAATCGCCAAACTACACTACGCGATCGCTAGTCTTTCTCCACGATCACAATGCACACCCCTGACACCAGAAACTAGCAATCACAAAACAAAGGAAAATGATCTAAAACCATCCCAAAACACACTTGTGGCCTCCGGGACCTTGTCCAATCACACGAACAAGTCACACTTTATCCAAACATATCTAAAGGCTCAAAATTCCACAATAACATCAAAACCACGAATCGGCGATATCCTTCTTTTAACTTACAAACATTCAAACTTCACCGAACTCGTCTAAATCACACTTCGACATTCCTGATTACAACCTAGATTCACGCACAAAGTCTAATCATTGAAAAAACTATCCAAGGTCCCGGAACTCCGCCCAAAGTTCGATAACACCAAATCCCACTATAAGTAAAACTTAGCTAATTTCAAAATGCAAACTTCCGACAATAAGTGCTGAAACGATCTCGCACCGTCCAATACACAAACCGAACATACGCCCAACTCCAAAATCACCTTGTGAACCTATATAAACCTTCAAATCTTGATTCCAAGGTCATTTACTCATAGTAAAACCTTGGTGAAATCTTCAAACTTAAAGCTTTCGAATTGAGAATTATCCTTTCAAATCAACTCCGAATTTCGCGAAAATCAAATTTGACTACACGTGCAAGTCACTATACATAAAGTGAAGCTACTGAAGTCCTCAAATCTCCAAACGACATGCTAGAACTCAAAATGACTGGCCGGGACGTTACAATTTCATTGCCAAATTTCGTTTTTACCAAATTCTAGGTTTTTCAACAAAACCCCAAAAATTTCACTAATTCCCATGCTAAAATATATACTTAATCTATGTATTTAACTCATAATAGGTAAAAATCACTTGCCTTATGATACTTGACGAAAATCCCTCTTCAAGAAGTTCCCAAATTTCCCTAAGCCAAGAAACGAATGGGTGAAATCAGCCTAAGTCTCGTATTGAAACTTTTATTCTGCTCAAGTGTTACCGTCGTGATTGTGGGACGTACTTCGCTATCACGAAGACCAATCTCACGCCAAGTTGTAGCCTCATCTATGTGAATGCGATACTTACCTCTGTTGGTCCTATAAGACGCGGTAGCATACTTGCAAACGCGATGGAAAAAGGCATGACATTGCCCCAGCCCGCCTTCCTCTACGCGAACGTGACTCCCTGGTCACAAACGCGAAGGCTAGTTCCCCCGATTCTCCACAAACGCAATTCTCCAACTGCGAACGCGAGGAGAAACTATCATTCACCACCAACACACACTCTGTGATCGCTGTAGCCTTTTTGCTGTCACGATGAACACCATCACACCAGGAAACCAATAGCTTCAAACATGAAGGAAATGATATGAAACCTCCTCGAAACACACTCGAGGCCCCCGGGACTCCATCCAATCATGCCAACCAATCCCAAAATATATTACGGACCTGCTCGAGGCCTCAAATCAAATAATATAATATCAAAACCACTAATCTCACCTCAGTTCAAACTTAATGAACTAATCCAAATTTCCGAATTCCAAAATTGTGTCGAACATGCCTAAACAACTCAAAATGACCCCAAATTTTACACACAAATCACTAATCACTGCACAAACCTTTCCATACAGACATCGATAATACTAATTCTACTTTAAATCAAACTTAGAAAATTCTAAAACCTTCAAGATACCAACTTCCAACAATAAGTGTTGAAACGCTCCCGGTTCACCCAAAACTCGATACGAACATACACCCAAGTCCAAATTCACCATATAAACCTATTGGAACCTTCAAATCTTGATTCCAAGGTCGTTTACTTAAAGTGTATATTCAAATCAAACTTGGCCACATTAGGCCACTGTTATGAAACTAAGTTTTTCGAATTCAACCCGAACCCTTCAAAAACTAAACCAATCGTCCCCGCAAGTCATGAAATTAGAAAAGCACATACGAGAAGTATTAAATAGGGCAACGAGGATCTAAAAAGTAAAATGTTTGACCGGGTCATTGCTAATTTGGGGAGTTTGTCTAGAATTATTGTGGAATCTAATCGCATATTTGGACTCATGGGGTTATGAATAATCGGGATCTAAGCCTTGACTTGGGTTTTAACCATATGAGCCCGAGTTGACTATTGTTGACTTTTAGAGATTTTATTAAAGATTAAAGCTTTATGGTTTGGAATTGGTTCCTATGACTTTGTTTGATGTTATTGAGTTGTATCAGACTAGATTTGACTCGTTTCGAGGCTGATTTGAAATGGAAAGATATTTTATATGGTTGAACATTACTGTATGGAGTTAAGTCTTTTGTCTATCCTTGTAAGAAGGAATTCTCCTCATAGGTGATCTATTTGCTACTTGTTGCTTGATTAAGGAGCCATGTATATGTGAAGTGACGAGCATATATAGGTATCTAGGTTATGGCCATATCTGATAAATGATAGGCTTATGATTATGCCTTGTTTGGACTATGTGGGTTTCTTATTCATGTTTTATCTATGACTACGTGATGCCTTGACGTTGTGGCTTACAAGCATGCCTAGGGTTATAACTTGTGAATTAAGCATAAATGATTATTTTGCCACATTGCGCTTCTTTGTCGAGTTATACTCGTATACTTGTCTTATTGGTTTATAATTTGGTGGTTAAATGTCTTATTAATTCATGTTGAATACTATGATAAGATTTATGAACGATGAAATTGCTTATTGAATTGTTGAGATAACTAAATTATATGATCAGTTATAGTCATCTTTTCACCTTGTTTGCTTTTATCCGTATTTCTATTAATATGATTCGGTGCCTTTAACTATGTTGTACATATATCTATAAGTTTGAAAGCTGAATATTGTGGAAAGATGAGAATTTTGGCACAACAAATATTATGAAAGGATATTGGTTATTGACGATGATATATGGATCGGGTAACACATCACCACGGGTATTAGATGTGGATCGGGTGGCATGCCATCATGGATATTATATATGGATTGGGGGGTATGCTACCACAGGAATATTTCTATATCGGGTTATACGCTACAACGGCGCTTGGATTTGGTACCATTCCTCCAAAGTCAGGTGTTTACTCATGTTACTTTGGTCCCTAAAAACATATGTTACTCAAATTTGTATTGATTTAGTCACTTTGTCAGTTTTGGGTTTATGGAGATATGAGGTGAGAAATGATATTGGATTGTGCGTGTGCATTGGTAGCTTAAAAACAGATGCGACAACTTGTATTTTACCTAATTGTTATTTGACTCATACCATAATTATAAAAGATTTGAAATATTTGATGTTATGTGCTATCTCTTTTTGGAAAGCATGTTTACATACCAGCTTTATTGTGCTTCTGTTGGTAGACTTGATTGATAATATCATATTTTATTCCATTTGTTGATTATGCCTCTTATGATAATTAAGCTGATAGTAGGTCCAGTTATTGACCTCACGAAACTACTTCGTTGATGCTAGATTTTATACTTATTGAGTACCATATTTTGTACTCACACTATACTTCTGCACATTTTGTGCAGGTTCTGAGATTGATTTTGGTGGCATTCATCTAGTTGGGTAGGAGTGCTTTTAGGAGACTTCGTGGTGAGCTGCTTACTTGATTTGATCTGCAGCACAAAAGAGTTATCATTTCCTACTCTTATATATGTTTGTATTTTTGTTATTTCCGAACAAACTTTATATTCAGCTAAGATCTTGTACCCTTATTAGATTCTTGTGACTAGTTTTGATACCTGGGTTTTGGAAGAGTTGTTGAGACAGTTGTGGTCATGTGTACACCTTGTCTGAGATATATGCATATTTGATATTTGAGTTATGCCATACTTCGCTTTTGATTATATGTTATGAATTAGTTAATCGCTTAATAACTTAATTATGTTGTTGATGTGAGAGTTGGCTTACCTAGCAAGTGTGTTAGGTTTCACAACGACTTTTGCTGAGATTTTGGGTCGTGACAGCTAGTGCGCATAGAAAGTTTTGATGCAATGAAACAAAGCTTTCTCTCTTATTCTCTCAAAGAGGCTGCTCTCTCAAACCTCTCTTATGTGCTAAAATCTTTCAAAAACTAATAACAATGAGCCTAAAATAATATAATTTTTCGGTGGTTGCTCTATTTATAAGCGAAGAATGAACTTTCTTTAAAGCCAAAATCAATTCTAAATAGGAATCAAAAATAACAAAAAGTAAAAACCAAATATCAAAAAGAATAGAATTATGTCGTGGGACCTTTGGATGGACAATAGGGAAACTGTAAGGCCTCGTAAAAAAAGTTTCCTAAAAAGTGTGGTTCCATGATGCCGGAGTAGGCATAGAGGTTAATAGTAATAGAAACTCATCGCGGCGAGCCACTTTTTGGATAGAATAATATGCTAAAGAGTTAAAGGAAAATATTTTGCAGAAGTGGGCATTCATGCAGCTTATTATGCGGCCGTATAATCAGTCTGTGGGCCGCACAATGGCTGCAGAGTGAGGCAGTTTTTTTTGTGCCATTTTATATCATTTTTGCGGCCCATTATGGGACCGCAGAACCATTTCGCGGGCCGCACTCTAATCGCATATCCATTGTTGAAATTTTTCTGATGGTGGTTCTGTGGCGCATTATGCAACCACAGAACAAGTCTACGGATCGCAGAACAAATCCGCGGTTCTAGAAAAAGTCTGCAGACTGCAGACTCGTCACAGACTAAAGCATAAAATGTAAGCTCCGGAGGGCCAATTTTGCGGCCCACTCTGTGGACCGCAGAAGCATTATGCGACCACAGATCTGTGTCAAGCTCCTATTTTTTTAATTTTTATAACCCGACCCAATCTCGTTATATAAGCATTGTGGACCATTTTTCTAGAAAAACCTGATACTTTTAGAGTGAGGGAGAGTTCTTAGAGTGGGGGGAGTGATCTTCAATCAATTATCCATCAGTTCTTTCTCAAATCATCGAAGATTAAGAAGGATAAATTCACTAAGTCTTTATCCAAGAGGTAAGAATCAATACTCTAGCCCTTAATTTCATAAATTAACACAAAAAGGGGTAATTAGCAAGACAAATCTCGGGTAAGGGAGTTGTTTATCTTGCATGCATGTGTGACAAAAGAGTGTAGGGAGGATGGTGAGCTAAAAATGGTGAAGAATGGGGTGTGCGATGGTGAAGTCATAGATAAGAAGGGCCTTAAAACCTTAATGCACACTTGGTGGTTGATAAAATGCTCGAATGAGCTAGAACCATGATCATTTCCCTAATTATAGTTCAATTTGTTATATTTCTAAAATAGATTGGTGTTTGTAAGATTCCCGTAACATTTTAGAGTGTAAGGGAGCTTAATTGAGGTATGTTGGCTAAACAACACTTCTTCTTAGAATCTAATTCCCCGGTGTTCATGTAATTGGTGTAAGTCTCAAATTGATTATTATAGAATTGGCCATTCTGAATGTATTTGTGTTAAATGATACATGTTCAATATTTATTTTAAATGATTTATCATCTCATCTTGCCATTTGAGGATGTGTACAAAATGTGGAGTAAGTGTTAAGAAAAGTTAAGACTTCATGTCAAAATTGAATGAAGGTTGTTATGTCAAATTGTATGAGAAGCCTCTATGTGCTTAGTATTCCCAAATTGCTCATAGGTGTAGTAATGTCTTAAATGGTAGGACTTATTGTTGATGATGATAATGATCTTGAACGTAAAAAGGGGAAACTAGAATTATGAAATACGGCCAAGTCCCATGAATGACTTTGTAATTGAGGCCACTCGTGCCAATGTATTGAAAAGATGGGAAAGACGTATGAAATGAGATGATTGATTGAAAGGGGTGATGTCTCGAGTGAGATGGCCTAGCCGATCGGTCCATGATCGGACGCCATGCCGAACACATGGTGGTAAGTGTGCTAGAAATGATAATTGGAATTGTATGGTTGATGTCTCAAATGATATGACCTATCCGATCGGGTCATGATCGGACTTCGTGTAAGAACACGTGGTATTGTGATTTGTGGTATTTTGGCACTAAATATTCCCCAACCTAATAAGATGGAAATTGACTTGAGAACTTATGTGATCCTTACTTGATGTTTTAGTATTGTTCGAAGCTCTTATTGAACTCCTGACTATTTCCCCCTTGTATTATTGTTCATTTTATTAAGATGGTGTTTTAGTTTTACATACTAGTACTATTCGACATTACTAACGTCCCTTTTTCCAGGGGCGCTGCATCTTTAAATGGATGCAGATGGTTCCATAGTAGACAATGTAGATCACAGATAGTGGTGCATCCGTTTCCCAGCAGATTCGGTGAACTCCACTTCGTACCGGGGTCATGTATTGTATCTTTTGTTCATATTATTTGAAGTATAGTTGGGGACCTACCGCAGGAACTATCGTAACTCTCTTTGTTATCTTTAGAGTCTCTGTAGACACTATGTTGGTTGTACATGGGTGCTAGAAAAGTCAAATAGATTATATTTTGTTATGAACTCTTGTTTCACTCGAATCATAAGAATTATGTTGAAATTTAAGAATGATGTAACCGAGGAGATGATTTAGTAATGTATATATGATATTCTTACTATCTAATTGATGAAAACATGCCTTCTCTTGATCATAAGTGAGTTGGGTAGAAAGTGTCTAGTAGGCTTGCTGGGACCAGGTCCACTCTGATGAGCGCCGATCGCACTTCCCGATGTTGGGGCGTGACAAACTTGGTATCAGAGCCTAAGATTTTAAAGTATCCTTGGAAGTCTCGGCGCCGTGTCTAGTATAGTTCTTCTTATCGGTGTGTTTTCGACCACATCTATTAGTTGGAGGCTACTTTGACATTTAGGAACAATAACCTTCTTTGATATTCTAGATTGTGCGATGAAACTGATTGTGCAACTGCTCCTCCTCTAACTTGTGCATCCCTTTAACTTTCAGTATATGGCACCTAAGAAGAGAGCAAGAATTGGCCAAAGAGAAAATGCAGCCTCGGGAGGGGCAATTGACCATTTATTTGATGAAGCGGGTGAATACCCGAGGGTGAGGATGATTTAGCTCAAACTCACGCCACAAATATAGGTAGTGAGGCGGTCGAAGTAATATTAAAACCCAACGTAAGTTGGGATCGAATCTACAGGGAGTTAGATTTTGGATTAGGTATATACTTAGTGTGAATGTATGATATGTCCTAAATTACTCTTCCGCATTCTTGTTTGTTGTTTCTACTTCTACTTTGAGCTATTGATTGCAATTATAAAACTAGGAGACAATATTTTTGGTTTTGGTTGTTTTTCAAATGATAAAAGGATCTAGGGTTGAGACTTCCGCCTAGTTTGTTACCTAACGGATTTAAAGCGTTAGGTCATGTTTGGTTGATCGGGATGCAATATAGCAATCACACTCAATTACTCACTCTACACCTCTCAGTAGTTTGAGTGACTTTGCTCAATTTGGCTTTCTCAAGTCCAAATGGGTATTTCACAAAGTAGATAAATGCTCTAGTCGGGTCTTACTATCTCTAGGTTCGACCCTTTAATTGGGGCTATCAATTTCTTGAATTCACCCCAATTCCTAGTTATCCATGTTTTCCTAGACTTAGTCTCTCATTCTCAAGTAGAGACTAGGTCAAATAGGCATGAATCAATATTCGCAACCATTAATTCTAGAATTTTAGCAAGAAAAAGGCTAAATAACATATACCCAATCATAAATAAGCCCTAAATCAATAACCCATTAAGTACCCATACTAGGGTTGGGTCACAACCCTAGCTAAGGGTTTAACTACTCATAGAAAATGAATAAATAAAATAAGAAATTAAGATAGAATGCATGATAATTGATTATGGAAAGAAAATCTAATGTTTAAAAGCTAATCTAGTACAAAATTACTCAATACAGTAAAGAAAATGGCTCAGGTGCTCTACACTGATACAACTTAACCTAAAAATGACAAAAAGTTCTATTTATACTAAGCTGAAAATATCCGACAAAATGCCCCTGCGGAGGTTGTACGGTCGCATAATTCTGTGTGCGGTTCGCACTCTGAGATTGACTGGTCAACTGGGCCTTCTGCGGCCGCATAAAAGTAAGATGCGGTCGCACTACATATATTTGTGCGGACCACACATTTTTTAGTGGAGCCGCACACTTGAGATTGGGCATGGACTTGACCTTCTTCTGCAAACCGCACATTTGTGAGTGCGGCCGCACTTTGGCTCCTGCGGCCGCACAATAATCGTGCGGTTTGCATACCTTCAGCTTGCCTCAAATCAACTTCTCTGAATCTCCTCCTCTGCGGACGCACAATAATTGTGCGGTCCGCATACTCTGAAGAAAATCCAATAGTGAAACTTCATTGTTTGCGGCCGCACACAATATTGTGTGGTCCGCACTATAGGCCTTTTTGCCTTGTTTTGGTCCTTTCCCAATTTTGACTCCTTTATGAGTTGATTTTGACTTCTTTGGCTCGTTTCCTAATATTCCTGCAAGGAAGCACATTTCTTTAGTTCTCGGGAATACCTTTTAAGAATTTTTGAGCTTCGCATGTATAAGAGAGTAAATAAGCGGTCAAAATCCCTATTTATCAGAGGATAATCCCCCGATTGTGACACTGCCTGATTCTACTACACCTAGCCAGGCCACACCAGTTTCTACGCCTACTGAGGGTGCGACGATTCCTCCACCTGATATTCTGGTTCCACCTCCAGCCCCAGCTTCCCGTTCTGGTATTTCTTATGGGGATCTTAGGGGAGCTATCCAGATGCTGACACAGATAGTGGCTTCTCAAGCCCAGAGATCGAATGTTGCACCCACATCTTCTAGCCAACAAGGAGATTCTACTAGTTTTAGGGTAAACAGGTTCCTTCAGTTGGATCCTCCGGTGTTCACGGGTGCTAGTCCTGAGGAAAACCCGTAGGACTTCATTGATGAGATGCATAAGACTCGCTGGGTTATAGATGGAGTGGAGTTGGCCGCCTACCGCCTAAAAGGGGTGGCCTATTCTTGGTTTGAGTTGTGGGAGGACTCTCGGGAGGAGGGGAACCCTCCAGCGAGGTGGAGTGAGTTTGATGATGCCTTCATGGACCATTTTTTGCCTCTCGAGACTAGGGCAGCTAGTGCCGCAGAGTTTGAGAACCTTAAGCAAGGAAGTAAGAGTGTGTGGGAGTATCTTATGGAGTTAGTGCACCTGTCAAAATATGTTATTCACATGTTACCGACTATGGAGGATAAAGTGCGTCGTTTTGTACAGAGCCTTAGCCCCTTGGTTATCAATGAGGCCATTATACCTGCCTTGAATTCAGATATGAACTATGGGAAGATTGTAGCATTTGCTCAAGCTACAGAGAACCGTAAGGTGAAGAACAAAATGGAGCGAGAGGGTAGAAGCAAAGCCCGGTCCGCGGGAAACTTCGGTGAGTCATTTGGTGGGGGAAGATCAGCCTTTAGGGGAGGGTCATCAGGGCCATCCCAGTCTTATGCTCAGTCCTCATCCAGTGCACCATCAACAAGGCAAAGTCAGCAGCAAAGGAGTTATTTTAGGCCTTATCATGCATCAAGGGTCCCACCAACAGGGCCGATCAGGAGGGAGAATCTAGCAGCAGCGGAGGCTCACATGCCTTAAGTGTGGGAGGATGCATTTGGGAATCTACTACATGGACCTGCCTGTATGTTACGGGAAATGAATAAGAGGTCATAGTCAGAGGGAGTGTTGTTCATCCCGCTAAGGTGCGGGCAGGTGCACATCACAGCCATCCAGTTCTGCAGCTGGTACATCTTCAGCACCCCGTCCAGCTCAAGGCACTCCAGCACCAGCAGGGAATGGTGAAGCTAGGGGTGGTGCATAGAGTTCAGGAGAACCCAACCGTTTCTACGTTTGAGTGGTCGCCAGAGTGCAGAGGCTTCTCCAGATGTCGTCACAGGTATATTGGCTGTCCAATATCATGATGTATATGCTCTTATTGATACCGGGTCCACCTTGTCCTATGTTACCCCTTATGTTGCTATGGAATTTGGGATAGAACCGGAACAACCTCATGAGACGTTCTATGTATCTACTCCGGTTGGCGAGTCTATTATGGCCGCACGAGTTTATAGGGGTTGTGTTGTTATGGTACGTGGTCGGGACACTGTGGCCAATCTCATTAAATTAGGGATGGTCGATTTTCATGTGATTTTGGGAATGGATTGGCTTTGTTCATGTTTTGCCAAGCTCGATTGTCTAACTAGAACTGTGAGGTTTGAATTTCCAAATGAGCCAGTTATAGAGTGGAAGGGGGATAATGTGATGCAAAAAGGTAGGTTTATTTCTTACCTTAAGGCCATGGAGATGATTAATAAGGGGTATATCTATCATTTGTTCTGGGTTACGGACACCGATGTCGAGGCACCTACACTCGAGTATGTGCCAGTTGTGAATGAATTTCCAGAGTTCTTTCCTGATGAGCTCCCTGGGATTCCGCCAAATAGGGAGATCGATTTTGGGATTGATATGATGTCAAGCATGCAGCCTATATCTATTCCGCCCTACAGGATGGCACCAGCAGAATTGAAGGAGCTAAAGTAACAATTGAAGGATTTGTTAGAGAAGGGTTTCATCTAACCGAGTGTAACCATGGGGCGCACCGGTTCTCTTTGTGAGGAAGAAAGATGGATAACTGAGGATGTGTATTGACTACCAGCAGCTCAATGAATTCACAATTAAAAATAAGTACATGTTACCAAGAATAGATGATTTCTTTGATCAGTTACAAGTTGCTAGGTACTTCTCCAAAATTGATTTACGGTCCGGGTACCACCAGTTGAAGATCAGGGAGAAGGATATTCCGAAAATAGCTTTTAGGACCCGGTATGGGCACTTTGAATTTCTGGTAATGTCTTTTGGGCTAACAAATGCCCCGACAACTTTCATGGATCTTATGAATCGTGTTTTCAAGCATTCCGTCAATTCCTTTGTGATAGTGTTCATCGACGATATTCTTGTGTCTTCATGAGTTCGATAGGACCATGCGATCATCTTAGGGCAGTGTTGCACATTCTTCATCAACACCAATTATACGTGAAATTTTCAAAATGTGAATTTTGGCTCGAATCTATCACATCTTGGGTCATGTTGTCTCCAGAGAAGGAATTAAGGTTGGTCCTCAAAAGGTTGTAGCAGTGAAGAATTGGCCTAGACCTACAATGCCAATCGAGATTCGTCGCTTCTTGGGCTTAGCAGGGTATTATAGGAAGTTTGTAGAGGAGTTCTCTACTTTTGCCTCTCCGTTGACTAAGTTGACTCAGAAAGCGGTTAAGTTCCAATGGACTGATGCTTGTGAAAGGAGTTTCCAGGAGTTGAAATCAAGATTGACTACGGCGCCGGTGTTAACCCTGCCAGAAGGAATAGATGGGTTTGTGGTATATTTCAATGCTTCAAGTATCAGGCTTAGGTGTGTGTTAACATAACACGGTAAGGTTATAGCTTATGTTTCTAGGCAACTCAAGCATCATGAAAAGAACTATCCAACACGTCACATAGAACTTGCGATGGTGGTTTTTTGCATTGAAGACTTCGCCTCATTATTTGTATGGGGTCTATATGGAGGTATTCACGGACCACAATATTCTTCAATATATTTTCAAACAAAAAGAATTGAATCTGAGGCAGAGAAGATGGCTTGAGTTACTCACGGATTACGACATTGACATTATGTATCACCCATGGAAGGCCAACGTCATGGGGGATGCTCTTAGCAGGAAATCTATGGGTAGTTTGGCTCACTTGGAGGCATGTCAAAGGTCCTTGGCCAAGGAGGTTCACCAGCTAGCTGGTTTGGGAGTTCGTCTTGTGGACTCTAGTGAAGGAGGGGTAATTGTGCAAAATAGGGCTGAATCGTTGCTTGTTGTGGAAGTCAAAGAGAAGCAGTAGGATGATCCATTGTTGGTACAACTGAAGGATGTGATTCATAAACATAAAACTATGGCTTTTACTCTTGGCATGGATAATGGTACACTAAGGTACCAAGGGCGGCTATGTGTTTCGAATGTAGATGGTCTCTCTGGAATAATCATGACCGAGGCTCAATCTTCTAGGTATTCCGTGCACCCAGGTTCTACAAAGATGTATCATGATCTCAAGGAAGTCTATTGGTGGAATGACATGAAAAGGAATGTGGCGAACTTCATGGCAATGTGTCCGAATTGTCAGTAAGTAAAGGTCGAACATCAACGGCCTAGTGGGTTGGAACAGAACATAGGAATTCCAATGTGCAAGGGTGAAATGATTAATATGGATTTTGTGGTAGGGTTACCGTGCACTCCGTTCAAGTTTGACTCAATTTGGGTGATCGTGGATCGACTCACGAAATCAGCACACTTCTTGCCAGTTAAATCTACCGACACAGCGGAACAGTATGCTCAGTTGTATATCAAGGAAATAGTAAGGCTATATGGCACTCCAGTTTCTCTCATTTCCGATTGAGGGGCTCAGTTCACGACCAATTTTTGGAAGAAATTTCAGCAATGTTTGGGTATTCAGGTGAATCTTAGTACAGGCTTGCATCCACAAACCGACGGGAAAGCAGAGCGGACTATTAAAACGCTTGAGGATATGTTGCGTGCTTGTGTTCTTGACTTCAAGGGTAGTTGGGATGATCATTTGCCACTCATAGAGTTTGCTTATAACAACAGCTTCCATGATAGTATTCGGATGGCACCATTTGAGGCATTATATGGTAGGAGATGTAGATCTCCTGGGTGGTTCGAGATCGGGGAAGCTAAGTTGACAGGGCCAGACCTTGTGTATCAGGATATGGAGAAGGTTAAGATCATGAAGGAGCGGTTGAAACTGCTCAGAATCATCAAAAATCCTATTCAGAACAGAGACTTAGAGTTCAAAGAAGATGATTAAGTATTCTTGAGGGTTGCCTCCATGAAGGGTATAATGCAGTTTGGAAGAAAAGGGAAATTTATTCCGAGGTATGTCGGGCCGTACAAAATCATTCAGAGGATTGGTCGGGTGGCGTACAAGCTTGAGCTACCACCCTAGATGTCATTAGTGCACCGGGTATTCCATGTGTCCGTGTTGAATAAGGTAGTTGGAGATCCTTCACCTATTGTGCCGCTTGAGACCATTGAGGTTAATGAAGAAATGTCATATGAAGAAATTTCAATTGACATTCTTGATAGGCAAGTCCAAAAGTTGAGGAATAAACAAATTGCCTCCGTAAAGGTATTATGGCGGAACCAGCCGGTTGAAGAGGCTACTTGGGAGGCCGAAGAAGATATGAAAAAGAAGTATCCCTACTTGTTTGTATAAGCTATGTAACCTTTTTATAAAATTGTCGCCTATGGATTTTTGTATCACTTGCCTAGTTAATGTAAAGCATCTCCTTCATAAATATATTGTATGTAAGTCCACGGTAAGTATTGTTATGAGTTATGTTACGTCATTAGATTGTGTATATGTTTGTAGGATGTGTTTTTGGGGCTCTCTGACAGGTGGATATGCCTAGTTACAAAGGAAACTCTAGCAAAATATTTGGAGATTTAGGGAGTTAGTCAAATTCGGGGTTGCTAGTGTATGGCATGAAAAAATAAGTTGCATAAGATGCAAATAGTGAACCTCGACCTTCCTTCGAGGATGGATGATCTTAAGTGGGGGAGGATGTAAGGCCCCGTAAAAGTATTTTCCTAATAACTAGGGTTTCGTGATGTCGGAGTAGGCTTAGAGGTTAATAGTAGTAGAAATTCATTGACTTTTTGGATTGAACAGTACGCTAAAGAGTTAAAGGAAAATGTTTTACAGAAGTAGACGTTCCTGCAGCTCATTATGCGGCTGCATACTCACTCTAACCATTTTTTATATTATTTTATCAGCTCATTATGCGACCTCAGAACCATTTTGCAGGTCGCACTCTGATCGTATATCCAACCTTGAGATTTTTCTGATGGTGGTTATGCGGCGCATCGTGCAACCGTAGAACAGGTCTGCGGACCGCAGACTGGTCGTAGACTGAAGCAGGAAATGAAAGCTCCGGAGAGCCAATTATGCGGACCGCAGAAGCATTATACAGTCACATATGCGATCACAGATATGTGTCGGGCTCCTATTCTTTTAATTTTTATAACCCGGCCCAATCTCGTTATATAAGCATTGTGGACCATTTTTCTCGAAAAACCTAATACTTTTAGAGTGAGGGAGAGTGCTTAGAGAGGGGGAGTGATCATCAACCAATTATCCATCAATTCTTGCTCAAATCATCTAAGATTAACAAGGAGAATTTCACCAAGTCTTCATCCAAGAGGTAAGAATCTATACCCTAGCTCTTAATTTCGTAAATTAACCAAAAATGAAGGGTAATTAGCAAGACAATTCTCGGGTAGGAGAGTTTATTTATCTTGCATGCATGTGTGACAAAAGAGTGTAGGGAGGATGGTGAGCTAAAAATGGTGAAGAATGGGGTGTGCGATGGTGAAGTCTTACATAAGAAGGGCCTTAAAACCTTAATGCACACTTGGTGGTTGATAAAATGCTCAAATGAGCTAGAACCATGATCATTCCCTAATTATAGTTCAATTTGTTATATTTCTAAAATAGATTGGTGTTTGTAAGATTCCCGGAACATTTTAGAGTGTGAGGGAGCTTAATTGAGTTATGTTGGCTAAACAACTCTTCTTCTTAGAATCGAATCCCCCGGTGTTCATGTAATTGGTGTAAGTCTCAAATTGATTATTATAGAATTAGTCATTCCGAATGTATTTGTGTTGAATGATACATGTTCAATATTTATTTTAAATGATTTATCATGTCATCTTGCCATTTGAGGATGTGTACAAAATGTGGAGTAAGTGTTAAGAAAAGTTAAGGCTCATGTCAAAATTGAATAAAGGTTGTTATGCCAAATCGTATGAAAAGCCTCTATGTCCTTAAGATTCCCAAATTACTCATAGGTGTACTAATGTCTTAAATGGAAAGCCTTGTGGTTGTCGATGATGATAATGATGTTGAATGTAAAAAAGAAAAATTGGAATTATGAAATACGGTCAAGTGCCACGAATGACTTTATAATTGATGTCACTCGTCCTAATGTATTGAAAAGATGGGAAAGAAGTATGAAGTGAGACGATTGATTGAAAGAGGTGATGTCTCGAGTGAGATGGCCTAGTCAATTGGGCCGTGATTAGACGCTATAACGCACACCTGGTGGTAATTGTGCTGGAACTGATAATTGGAATTGTGGTTATGGTTGATGTCTCAAATGAGAAGGCCTAGCCGATCGGGTCGTGATCGGACTCCGTGTAAGAACATGGTGGTATTGTGATTTATGGTATTTTGGCACTAAAGATTCCCCAACCTGATAAGATGGAAATTGACTTGAGAACTTATGTGATCCTTACTTGATATTTTAGTATTGTTCGAAGCTCTTATTGAATTCATGATTGTTTTCCCCTAGTATTATTGTTATTGTATTGAGATGGTGTTTTCGTTTTACATACTAGTACTATTCGACAGCGCTAATGTCCATTTTATCGGGGGCGCTGCATCTTTAAATGGATGCAAGTGGTTCCATAGCAGACATTGTTGATCACAAATAGTCGTGCATCTTCTTCCCAGCAGACTCGGTGAGCTCCACTTCATCCCGTGGTCATGTATTGTATCTTTTGTTCATATTATTACTACGTTTTGAGGTATAGCCAAGGCCCTGCCGCCGGCACTATCATAACTCTCTTTGTTATCTTTAGAGGCTCCATAAACACTATGTAGGTTGTACATGGGTGCTAAAATTCAGACAGATTAT
The DNA here is from genome assembly GCA_005239525.1 of Nicotiana knightiana. Classification (NCBI taxonomy): domain Eukaryota; kingdom Viridiplantae; phylum Streptophyta; class Magnoliopsida; order Solanales; family Solanaceae; genus Nicotiana; species Nicotiana knightiana. Next base: position 9,530 of record ML400235.1, on the reverse strand, counting down.
ATTTTGTTATGAGCAACCACATGAGTGAGTTGGGTAGAAAGTGTCTAGCAGGCTTGTTCGACCGGGTCCACTCGGTTGAGCGTCGGTCGCGCTTCCCAAGTTTGGGGCGTGACAGAAATAACCCAACATCAAGAGGCGTATACAGGAATTGAACTTGACCGATTTGAGTTCAGAATTCTATCATATACCATTTTTTTAAAAATTTGAAATTTATTTTCTTATACTTATTTTGTGAATTTTTAAATAAATAGAAAATCTAAATTAAAGTTACAAGTTAGATGAACTCAACGTATTCGCTAGGTGTCACTTCATTCGCAGGAATTTATCAAAGGGGGTATAGGTATAAATAACAAGAGAAGCTGGCACCATCTTTTCAAACTTAGGATCCGACATGTAAATCGAGCAAATTTTGTATGTGCTGGTCCACATGCAGGACCCATGAAGTGAAGCTATTCCAAGGTTTATAATGTGATGCAATAAAGTTGTGTCTTTTATACTGGTTTTGTGATTTACTCTACAAATTAGGTTGTCAAAGTAAAATTAATGGTTTGGCGTTAAGATTTTGTTGTTTTGTTTGGATAAGGTTTACGCGCACTTGGGGAAATTCAACTTATCTTGTCTTGCGCTTCTTGCTTTTTACTAGCAAATTAGAGGGACAAAAAGTGAAAAATATAGTTCTTCCTTATTAATGAGGAACACTTTTTGAGATATCCATTAGTTTATCCAACAAATACTAGAAGTTATTATCTATAAATTGAAACAAAAATCCGTTGTTGGTAGGGATGGTAATGGAGCGTGACGGGGCGGGTGCGGAATGGGTTTGGTAAAACCCACAAAAATTTCAGTGGTTGGGAAACAAAGTACGGTTATGAATATGCATTGGCAGAAAAGAAGGTTAGGCGAAAAAATTAAATGTTAAAGACATAGTTAATGAGTATATAAAAATGTATACTTTTAAACAACTTAAAGTTTTAGATGAAACCGACATACACTTCAATATTATATCAGAGAAGGCATATGTGTCATTGCAACCTATTATTAAAAGAATACTCACGTGTAATTTAAGTAAATAAAAGTTAGGGTTTATTAAATAAGTTTGAACTTTTAGATGAGATAGCCACCGAATAAATGGTAAAAAAAAAAAAAAGCAAAGAAAAGAAGGAGAGAGAGATACTTGCTCCGTCTCATAATATGTGTCGTGATTTTCTTGTGCACGTCTCTTAAGAAAGAATATTTTTTGACTATTTTACCCTTATTAAATGTTTTCTCAATTTATGTGTCATCTCTGTCAATGAAATTATCCATATTTTTATTAAATGTGAATGCAATTGATTATTAAGGGTAAAAAAGGAAAAGCATAATCAATTTTGTCTTGAATTTCTGAAATGATAAATAATTTCAGACAATTATTTTTAGTAACCACGACACATATTATGAGACGGAGAGAGTATAAGGATCTGTACTGTAATCATGCTTATTTATACTGAACATTGTTATTATTTGTAACAAATTAATTAGGAAAAATAGCTGCTTTGAAAATGACATGAAGAGAAGAGTAAGAAATTCAAATCTCAATCACCTCAAAGTGTAGAGGAAAGGAGGCAAAAATATAATCTGGTTACATGTGTTGTTAAGTTTCGTCGAAGATTCAAAGTTTGTGTAGTTACTAAGAAAACATTGAAGTGAACCTCTACATCACCTCTCCTGAGAGAATCTTTTACCCATTTGAAGATCCCATGATGAGACACAAAAGACAAACCAACTCATAATTACTACACAGGAAATAAGTGGAGTATATATATATATAATTATATATGTCAATTACACATATTTTTTGGAATTAAGTTTTTATATATGTAAGGGATATCACTTGTACATACAACATTAGTCTTTTAAAACTTATTATATATAGTTGGTAAACTGCAATATTTGACATGTTATTTATCTTCGGTCTTCGTCAAGGTATTTTTACAATAACAATAATATTTTTAATAATACTTGGTCACTCTGAACCCATAGGAGCCGTTTGGTTGGTCTTTGAAGGAATTTAATCCTGGCACAAAAACCAAAATAGTATGAATAATTTTTAATACAACCAAATTAAATATTCAAAAAGAATTAATTCCAAATAATATTACGCGTAATTAATCATTACCTAACAATCCCTACACAACTAATACCCAAACCAGATAACCCCATATTGTGGCTTATAAGAAATCTCAAAAATTAAATAAACATATAACCCTACGTATAAAGATTTTCCACACACAAGGGTATTCATTCACCCACCAACCAACCTCCACATGAGAATAAACATCATCAAAATTCTCTTTACAAAGTTAAGAAACTTAAAAGAGTACTACAAGAATAAATAATATTCGTAACACAAAAACCAGTCACAACGTGCATAAATTTGAGATAGCAAAAAATTTTGTGACGAAAGAATATAACATTCATAATTTTGCGAAGTACTTATTCGTAATAAATATACCAACACAAATCTGTAATTGCCTTGGCATGAAAGGCCATGAAATAAAAGATTGATGTGGATTTGTTCATTCAAATCCTTAATTGTATATAGTGATTAGTGGACCCTCACCACATAATAAAAACTTGATAATAAAATACCCTCCATGCAGGAGACAGCTTGACTCATGGACCTCTTATACCCTTAACAGTATATATTCATCAATGGAAATAGAAATTAGTTTCACCTCATCTTTTACCCAGGCCAGCCTTCTTTTTTTTACTGCCACTTTCCAGGAAAAAAATATCAAAGTAGCAGACAAAAGAGAAATAATGCATACACTAGAAATGGTAATACACCTGCATGAGCTTGCCTGCCATGTCCAGCTCTTGTAACCAAAAAGAAAGTGTCCCTTTCACTTTGAAACACGTTGAGTTAATTTCTCTTGGAAAAGAATATCCAACTATGAATTTATTCCTAATACAAGAATGATCGATTTAATATATATATATAAATATATAAGCGCTTAATATTATTAAAAATGTTTAACGTTATTACTGTAATTGATACTGGTTATAGTAGGTTATCTTCTTTATTTTCTAGATAAATGGTTCTACTATTTATTATGAGCATTTAGTTATGCTTATCTTTTACTGACCTGAATATCAACATATAGAAGTTAAACTCATAGACAAATTAATATATAGAATTTCAAAGTGCAAATTGGGAAAATCATTTTCAATCCTTTCCCATTTTCAAGATTAATATTTTTCTACAAGTGACAACACAATAAACAAGCCCCCCTATAAAGTAATACTCAAATCTCAATCTTATGTGAAAGAGATTGGAATTAATGGAAATCCATGGGTTAACATAATTCTAATAGTAAAAGATATTGGAATTAATAGAAAGTGGGAAGGGGTTAACATAATTCTAATACTTGAATCATTCATTTTAACCTATTAAAAAGTAGTAATTAGTACTAATACTTGGTAGTTGTAGTAGCCATTAGAGCTTGAATCAGAAGCAAAAGGAAGCAGATCATGGATGGAGAAGAAAAGTCATGAACTTGTCAATGATGAAATAATGTTGTAGCCGGCCGCAGCAGCATTTTTGCTATGGTCTTTGCCTAAAACAATCCAGTGAGATTCTTGGTGGTGAAATTGCTACTGTCACTGATGAAGAATGAGCTCCTGAATCTGGTGGAGACCCTAAAAATTAAAGTAATAGCAAACTCAATTTACTTATAAAGTAATGACATATATATATATATGTTAAAAAATTAGATAACCTCATAAAAATGGTAACTAACATATTATGACAGGTTAAACAACATTAATAATCGGTATGCTGTTAGTATATATAACTTAAATTCGTAGTAGTAAAATCCCAAAATTAATATCAAGTATCATGTTGTAATTCCTTTTTGATAACCAAAAACTTACTTGCAAGACTGTCGGATGAGGAATTTCTGGTATTGTCAAGTTGAGACTTGTTGCTGTTTTCTATGTTTGCTTGTTGATTTTTTCTCCTCCTTCTGTTATGATCTGCCAAACGTTTCCTGCAACTTCTCTTCCCGTTATCAAATTCCGACAGCAGATGGAACCTGTCTTTTTTTTGAAATATTTATTAATAAGAATAAATCATAAAATGGGAAAATTAAAAAATAGAGAATCGTACTAAGGTCATTCATGTGTCGATTATAAGCTGATGAGTGTTTAATTCAGTAACCAAAATAGAAAAAAGCTGTATTTCCTATAAGTAGCAAAAATAAACAAGTACGTAATACGGGAAAACGGGGTAGCAAACTCATGGGGGAACATAATTTTAAGGACTGAAATACCCTCGGGATCAACCACCCCTTGTACGACTTTTCAACTTGTAAAACTCCAATCATTTGCTCCTAAACATACCCCAAATGCATTTTCGTCATATTATCATTTTACTCCCGTTCGAACAACATTTTCTGTTCATCTTGTTATTGGAATGTCAAACATACTTTGGGATTGAATAACATTCCTCAGTCTCATTTTATGTGAACAGTTTTGGAGTACGAAAGTCAAGACACTTGACTGTCGAGCAAAAAATACTTCAATTTTTAAAAAATAAAATTTATATATTACGGGGAAAATTACTACTAATATAGTTAAATATATATATATATATATATAAAATAGTTTCATGCTCAAAACAGTAATAGTGTCAGATAAAAGAAGATATACATATGTGTATATGTGTTTATATATATGTACAAACTCAGAATATATAGCGTCTAATTAAATTTTTGATATATACCGCAAAAAAACGTATGGAAAAAATGGAAGTATTTGTAGAGAGAGTGATGTATTTTAGAGAAATACAACCTGCTACACTGTTGGCAGAATCGTTGAGTCAAGCCAGCGGCAATGACAGTAGCAGATTTGGAGTGAAATTCACAAACTTTGTGTCTCCTATGGTAATGTTTGGCATGTGTTAGATCAGCATTACAACCTTCAGCTTGACATCTAGGAGTATTCACTACTGAACCACCTTCAACCACAGCCCTAGTACGTCGATAAAGTCGGTTCACAAAATCATCTTCTGACGAAGAAAAATAAGTCCGCCCGCCCAAATTCAACCCAATCCGACTCGTGCTCGCAAAATCACGAACCCCGGGTGCACCACCCATAAATTGTGGTTCACTTTTTGGGACCACTATGAACCCAGTATTTTGTTGTTGGTGCAGTAAGGGCATGGATCCTTGAGGAGGTGGGTGGTGTGCGCTATAATTAGTGGTTTCATAAGTGCAACGTGGGTCGTAAAGCGTAGTGTTGTTCAAATGGGTGTGAAAAAATTGGTGATTTTGTTGTTGATGATCAGTTGTGTTAAGAAAATGGTGTTGTTGGGGATTTAGTAAAGATGGGTTTTCAGTGAAAGTTTGATGACTAGTGTTTGCAAAAGGGTCAAAGAACTGATGGTGATTTTGGTCATTTTCTTGATTTGGTTCTTCCCCTGAAAGCATAACCGATGATTGTTCTCCCCAGTCATAGTCCAACATTGCTAATATTATTCTTTTTGCTGCTTTGATCTGTTCCTATAACAAAAGAAATTGCACTATTAAGTTGTGTACAAATACAAAGACCAAAAAAAACAAAATGAAGAAAAAATAATATTTAGAAAAATTTTGTTTAGGGGAAGGTGTAAGAGAAGAGTATATATAAAACAGTACTGCGAATCAAATGATTTCCATCGATATAACTAGACTGTAAGCACTTTCACGATGCTGATAAGCCGTCTACAAATATAAAAAACAGTTTTTTGAACATTCTTTTTAACTAAGGAAAGGAATAGGAGGAGGAGAAGAGAAAGCAGTGCCAATTGAAGTAATACCTCTTATATGGATGATTTTCACAGTAAACTATGACTTTTGAAACTACACCATCTGTGTCTAAAAATCAAGAATGGTTGGGGGAGGGGGGGGGGGGGAGGGGGGGAGGGGGGGGGGGGGGGGGGGGGGGGGGGGTATTTCTTGAAGTGGGAAAGGGGGTAAGGTTGAGTAGGGGGTGGGGGTGGGATGGAGGAAATCTGCCAGCTTTAAAAGAAGAAGATTATATGAGTTGAAAAGGCTGCAAGCCAAAGACTATATTACTTTTTAGCATTCAGTGAGAGTTTTGAGTAGGCTTTATAGGACTAGAATATATAACAAAATAGTAAAGGGGTATATTAAGTAGAATTTTCTCTATAAATATTTTATTTTAGTGTAAAAGGATAAAGAAAAAAATTAAGTTGCTGCTTGAGGTTCTACTGACATGTCGGGGTATTAAGGAGTTTCTTTGAGTGAATTAAGTAGTTCTTTGAGATTTGAGAGAGAGAAAATTGAGTTGGTTATGCAAGTTTGAAACTCAGATATAATAATAATAATAATAATAATAATAATAATAATAATAAATAAATAAGAAAAAGTAAGCCATTCAACACAAACACTATGGTACAATTAACACAACTCTCCAACTCACTTGGAAAAATAAAGAAAAGGAATCACACTTTTAATATCACACACTTTTATCAACAATAATTCTATCTCTCTCTCTCTCTCCGTTGTGTTTATTTGAGGACTCTCTTAGCTGAGAAAAACTACTGACTGATGATGAGGCGGCTTTGCTCAGAGACTACTGATTGTGTTGTAAACATGTGCATATTATGTAATGACTATTTTACCCTTTCTTGTGCTAGGAAATTTCTCTGAAACCTCTTATCTTGAAAGTTTGTGGCGTTTGGGAAAGGACCAAATAATGCTGCGTGTTGTCTTATACAAGGCAATTTAGTCCAACGTTATCACATAGAGGCAATTTAGTGTTTGGAAACACTATTTGAAATCCGCTAAAAATCGATTAAAGTTGATCGATTATGGCTAGGTATCGATTAAAATATGATCATTTATATGTGCATGATATTTTGACGGTCGGAAAGGAATACCGACCAAAGTTGGTCGGAAATTACTGACTAATGTTGGTCGGTATTTTAATTATGTAATCAAAAGATTAACCATCTGGAATCGAACCGGGGTCAGTACTGTGGCAGGATACTACTCTACCACTAGATCATTGGTGCATTTTGTTTTAAGATTGTCTTATATTTGATTTATACTCTTTAATTGTATTTTCGCACGAAAATAATCGACCAAAGTTGGTCAGTTTATTAAAAAATAAAATTACCGACCAAAGTTGGTCGGTTTTTTAGAATGACCGGCTGAATTAACTAATCAATTTTGGTCGGTTTTTTAATATTAATTTTTATTTATTTTAATTGAAAAACCGATCAAAGTTGGTCGGTTTCTTGAAAAATAAATTTCGCGAGACTTAAAAATAGTTTCCCGCATTTTCGCGTAAAAAAAAAACCGACCAAAGCTGATCAGTTTCCTAAAAAAAAATTAAAAAATAAAATATTTAAAAAAATCGACCAACTTTGATCGGTTTTTGACCGATTTTTTTACCGACCAACTTGATCAATTTTTCCCAAATTTATAGGAGTGAAACTTAAACTTTTAAACGAATTTTAAGAAATATTTTTGACAAAATTTTGTGTCAACTTCTCTAAAAATCCAGCTTTAGGTTACTTTTGATGTGAAACTACATTTTACAGTCGTCTGTATATTTGAGCAAGTGTTGGGCCCCTAAGGCCCAATATCTACAAGATAAGGTTTCTTAAAATGCATTTTAAGATGGATGCAAAGCTTACAACATTCAGACAGAAAATGATTACATTTGACACAAGATACAACAGCAACAACATCAACTATCCAATAAAATCTCACAAATAGAGTTTTGGGAGGGTAATGTGTACGCAGGTCTTATCCCTACGCGAGTGAAGATAGAGATGATATTTCTGATAGACCCTTGGCTCAAGAACATGACGAAAGATACAAATAACACATAAAAATTTTAAAATAAAATAATGTTGTTATAGATGGTTTGACGGTCAACTTACATAGACATCAAAATACACTTGTTTGACACGAGATGATTGAAGTTATCAGAAAGGAATGAAGTAAAATAAGTTGCTTAAAAGATCTACAATCTTTCTTAGTTTCCAAGGGAAAATAGCAAATAATGAAAGTGAAATATCTATACAGGCAGTACCTTAAGGTGTTGTCGTACATTGTATACTATGATTAATTAGCAATAGTTTTGCCAAAAGTATTTTAGTGTTAGAAATTGTATTTCAAAGCAACTTAAAATTCTTTTTTTTTTTTTTAAATTTTAAATATTGAGTATTGAAATGACAAAGAGTGTATGAATAATATTGAGGATTCATATAGTTAATGCAGGGCTGGATCGATATTGAAATTGGTAGTCTAAAACAAAAACTTATAAATAAATGAAATTGACTTTATTTAATCAATTTAATATTCATATTTTTATCAAAAATTTTATAATGGTACAGTGCTCCTTGGCCATCTTGCACAGATCAATCATATTTCACCGGCTATCTGCTACCTCTTTGTGACAGAGGTACCAAACCGTCACAAAGGCTTAGGTGATGTTTCTGGCAACTTTCAACATTAAGATAATCTTTTCCATTGTTTAAATTATCATTTATCAATTGATTTCAATTATCTTGCACTAAGTATAATGTGTTGGACTTTAAAGTCATTGGGCTTTAAAGACAAGGAGTGTGAATTGAAAAATTNCTAAAAGATTACACGTTTAGGAATCACCTATGTAAGTGTGAAGTGAAGCCGCTTCAATGAGAATTCTGTAAGGCCAATTCTCTACGCACTTATAAAACCAGGTGGTGTTCATGGCTGAAACGAACACAACAATGAGAACCAAAAGACGGTTAAGGGTTGGTTGTGTGACATATGGTTGTCTAGGTATACACTAAAGTTCGACGGTTCAAAGATATCAAATCTACCGATTGACCGAGTATATCCGACATATGTTCACTACGGAAAGTTCAAAGGGAAACCTACTTATCCAGATGCAATTAATCCTTACTTGCAAATCACACAGCGTCCATCTATGATCATTCTTGTTACAGCCATTCCCATTCATGTGGGGGATTGTTGGACTTTAAGCATTGGGCTTAAAGACTTTAAGCATTGGGCTTAAAAGTCTAAGAGTGTGAATTGGGAAATGGTGGGAAATAAAATGGAGGGAAATGAAAATTTGAATCAAGTGAGCTTTTGTCATGAACTTTGTACCACATTGGTGAAAGACAACTACACTTGTGTGTATAAATATAGAATCACTTCTTAGAGCTCTTAAAAGGAGTTGAAGAGAATGAACCCTCGCGTCGTCGTCGTCGCTCCGCTCGGCTTTGGATTTGGATTTGGATTTGGATTTGAATTTGTCAAATGATCGATAAGATTATTTTTGGACAAAATTTATTTAATTAATTAGTTAAGAATGAATAAAATGTCAGTCAGTTCATTAACGGAATTGACTTAAACGTATAATCCAAACGCTGCCTTTCCCTTTTGAACAGACACCTCTTGACATTACGTTGCCTATAAATTCCAAGGCATGGCTTCCTTTTCACTTACTGAAAAATCCAGAATTTCCTTCTGAAAATATACTGCATT